>JAHHUM010001306.1:0-168981 GCA_036173005.1 Crenichthys baileyi | reverse complement strand
GGATAAATAGGGTGAAACTTTTTATTATGAATAGAGAGTAAGAGCAAGTAATATTGTAATATTTTTTTTTTTTTGGTTTTTAAAGCATTTTAAACAACCAAACTTCACAGCTCCTTTCTGTTTAACAGACAAAAATTGTTTGCATTTGCAAGAAAAGAAAACTTTACAATTACATTTTGCATCATACAGTTGTCACAGCCTATCTGTTTTCTGTAAAATAAGTGTCTCTTAACGAGAGTTGAACTGGGGTCGGAGTAAATGTTTGCCCTGCACTGTCTCTTATTTTCGGTGTTAAGTGGTTGCAGAGGATTCTTGCTGACTGAGCTCTCCTTGCCTGTAGAATGTGTTTGAAGGGCAATTCTAGTGCACTGTACTGTATCCATTGAGGCCTTTTGCCTTTCACACATTCTGAACCTCACACTAAGATTTGCAGCCTGGAAGATTTTGCATGTCAATATTCAATACCAGTAGTTAGTTTTAGTTATTAAAGTTATAGGCTAAAGCTGATATTTCTATTACTAATTTAATAAAAATGCAATTACCTTTGTAAAACATTAGCAAAACATCTATTTTGTAATTGAAATAACTGTGATGTTGTCCCCCCACGTCCTTATGAATAACTTATGAATTAATTTTTTAAGTGTACTTGTGTGCAAAACAGCAATCTGATATTTCTGGGTTTTTTATCTATTAAAACTGAAAATATCGTTATTTTTTGTAAATTATGTCATTATGAGAATAAAACTGCTATAATACATTTTAATTTTGTTACACTATGACCTGAAAGTTGTTACATGCATTTATATCCAGTCCCCTTGAGTCAATAATTTGTAGAATCACATTTCACTGCAATTATAGCTGCTCTTTATGGGCTATGTCTCTTTCAGCTTTAGACTTCTAGAGACGAGGCCATTTTAATACATTTTTTCATCTAAATTGTTCTACTGTAGCTCTTGCTGTATGTGTAGACTCATTGTCCTGCAGAAAGTTGAACCTCCAATACAGTCTGAGATCTTTTGCATCCTCTAATGTTCTCTCTTATGGGCTTATAGTGTATTTAGCTTCATTCATCTCCTCACAAATTCTAACCAGCTCTATGAAATCACATAAAAGACTTTGCGGTTGTAAGAAAACAATAGTATTCCTTTTTGAAATAATCCAGTGGGCATATTTATACTTTCCTTTAATATTTTTGAAGGAAAGATTCTGCCTATAAAAATCCAACATCAAGCTCTTTTCCAGAACCTAAAACACTTGCTCTGTAAACTGATGTTGTCAAAGTCAAAGATGCCGCTAAATAAAAGTATTTCCTTTTGAAATTCAACATGGTATAAACAGTCATGTCCTGTCTTTAATGTCAGGGAGCTAAACCCTCTTCCAAAGTTTACAACATCAGGCTTTCAAAGGGAAAACAAAACTAAGACGTTGCAATTTGTCATATCAAACAGTCTAATTTTTTGCCTTTCCCCCTGCCTCAAATTTTTCTTTCATCACTCTCTCATTACTCACATAATTCTGTTACCTAGCACCAAGATGAGACATCAATTCCTCTGCCCCTGAGAATTGCAAATTAGCTTTGAGTTAGCTCTCGAGGAGATGGGAGGAGATGGGAGTAGGAGGAGGAGAGATAAGCTGATGAGTATGTTTGAAATTAGCCCTTACCCGCAGAGGGAGAGAAACAACGGTGGGAAATTTGAGAGAGTTTCAGTGACAAATTAGAGAGTTTTAATGTCATGAGCGATGACTGGCACCAGAGCGGTGTGCTGTCTCCTTTGCAGTGTGGTTGGGGTCTAACAGAGCAGCTCCCAGCTAGGAAGAAATTAACATACAGTGGAGCTTCAAACTGTTTTTCCAAGGTCAATGGAAAGGAAACTAAGGAATAATGAGCTAAACAAGGAGGAAATTTACACATCTGCTACAGACAAAGAAGTAATATTATTGATACTATATCATTGAAACACGATACACCTGGCAGCACATTTTGTCGATTACCACCACCTTTTGATATTTGAGGAATTTCCTTCATTCTTTGCAAACAAAGGCCAGACAGTGACAGATTAAATTTCCAAGCATAAATAAATATTGTGAAAAGGTCATCTTTCCATCTGTTATTTGTGCAACCTCTAAAAGTAATTACACACAGAATAGTGTTAGCAAAGCTGTTTGTCTAAACAGCATATTTCCCAGAGCCCATTTCATATACACCTTTCAACTGTGAAATAGTAAACAGACCCCATAATCTATGCAAATTTTGATTGGTAACACCCATAAATACAGACTTACTTCTATTTATCACAAATTTGTAAAAATGTGTAAAGTGTTTTCTTTACAAATCTTGCATAAAATGTTTGTAAAGAACTGAAGGTTTGTTTTACCTCTTATTTTAATGCCTGTTCTGTAGTTTGTAAAAACATGCAGAAGCATATTTTTATGGAATTATAACTTAAATCCATAATCAGTGATGCAAGCATTGTAAATAACATATTAGGCCATGTATTCCCTGCAGCGCAGCATCGCGTGCTTTCCTCCTTTTAGGGAAGGCAAGAAAAAGAGGTCAAACGTGACATCAGGAGAAGGCGGATGATGGCACCGAAGCAACACACTGTACTTTAAAGAGAGAGAGTGAGAAAGAAAGAGATGGAGAGTGAACTTTCTCGTGGGACTGATTTTAAAGGCCAAGTGGTTTTTCTTCGTTGTGTAACTCAAGATTCAAATAACACCGGCTTTTCTGACAGGTCAATGTTTTTTTTTCCTCAAGATTTGGTTTTTATAGTTTTTCCTGCCAAAAGAGAACTGAAATGTCAACAGCACTTGTCAGAAAGAAAATTAGATTTTATTTAGATATGGTTATGTTCACATTAGAACTTTTGTGTTAGTTTTCTGTTTTATTATAATTAGGGATTAAGCAGTCAAGGGGCCAGCTACGTTTATCACATTATCAATGTGAAAAGTAGTACTATAATAAAAACACATATTAGGTACAAAGTTACGCATCTGTCCTGACCCCCAGAGCCTTTTTCCAGTGCGGGTAAAACTGTGGTTTAGAAGTAATGATCCCTCTAATTTCTAAATGACCAATTTTATTTTAACTTTTTTAGATTGTTTATGGTAACACATTTGTATGCTGACAAAATGCACACTTGGGGACAAATTTGTTGGGACGAGATGTGTAAAAGGCTTCAATTCAATTCAATTCAGTTTATTTATATAGCACCAATTCACAACACATGTTGTCTCAAAGCACTTCACAAAAGTCAGGTACATACATTACAATAGTCCTAACCATTTAACAGTGCAGTCAGAGTTAGTTATTTATTCAAATTGGATAAAAAGTTTTTCTAAGGAAACCCAGCAGATTGCATCCAGTCAGTGACTTGCAGCATTCCCTCCTCCCGGATGAGCATGTAGAGACAGTGGACAATCACTGGCGTTGACTTTGCAGCAATCCCTCATACTGAGCATGTATGTAGCGACAGTGGAGAGGAATACCTCTGTTGTTTGTTGCAGTAACATAACTTCACAGTGACAATTTTTGAACAGTATAATCTCTATTGTGAAATTATTCTTTAGTAGATATGAAAAATATGTTTCAAGAAAGTATTGATAAAATCACTGTTGCCAAACTTCTTGCCACCTGTGCCAATAATCTGTACGTTTTACAACCATTACTCTTTGCACAATCTCTCTAGATAACCAAAGTCCAGGATCTTTTCTTTTGCTGTCTTTAGCTCTACAACTGTGTTTCTATAGGATTTAGGTCAAGGATCTGAGATGGCCATGTAAGAAGCTTAATTTTTTGTCTGGCAAACGATTTCCCTTTTGACTTGTTGATGTATTTTTTATGAAAAATGTTTCTATTAAAACCAATGTCTCATTTTCATTTTTTCTACAAAAGAGTTAGCTCACAAATGTCATCAGTTCACAATAAAAAACAGGTGTACATTACCGGACAAAAGTTTTAGAAACACTTTCTCACTTAATAGCTCTTTTTTTTTCATGACTATTTACATTGTAGATTCTCACCAAAGGCATCTAAACTGTGAATGAACACACATGGAATTATGTAATAAACAAAATGTGTGAAATAACTCTAAACATTTTTATATTTTAGATTCTTCAAAATAGCCACCTTTTGCTTTGGTTACTGCTTTTCTCTCTTAGCGTTCTCTCCATGAGCTTCATGCGGTGGTCACCTGAAATAGTTTTCCAAAGAGTCTTGAAAGAACTTCACAGAGGTTCATTGAGAGACAGCCAAAGTTTAATATTTAAGTCATCACAGCAAAGGGTGGCTACATTAAGGAATCTAAAATATAAACCATGTTTAAAGTTATTTTACAATTTTTTTTGCTACGTAATTTCATGTGTTCATCAACAGTTTGATACTTTCAGTGAGAATATAAGTACAATGTAAAAAAGTCATATATATATTATGTATATATATATATATTATATTTAAAATTATATATATATATATTTATAATATATTATATATATATAATATATATAAGTAATTAACATATACTATATCTGTTCTTTTTTTTTGTAATGAAAATGTCTTTTGGTGAGTATCTGAATATCGTTGATCAGTTTGTGTGACCCTGTGCCTGTTAGAGAAAAAACTGTGCATGCATTGTTGACAAACAAGCGATGTATATCTTGCGGTGTATTCTTCGCTGAATGTGGCTTATAATATTGAAGTGATTGGGGAGATGAACACAACTTTGAAAAAGGAAATAAATGTTGTCCAACCACCGTATCCCAGCCAACAATGCAGTAGTTGGACCTGGTGGTACTTTTAATCGTTCTTTTGTGGAGAGGGTGCATTATTATTGCTATAACCATCTGCATGAAAATTCATCAGAACTACAAGTGTTGCATCACAAAATATATAGAAACCACTAAGAAAATGTGTGTACACTTTCTGGCTGCTATAAAAAGTTGAAATATCCACTCTGGGGTTGTGTGATGGTGTTTGACACCCCAGGATTGCAGTTTTAAAACCTGGGCAATCTGTGCCAGGGTCTAATGTGAAGCAGCTTGTCATAAACTCTTTGTTGGCCTCACAGACTGGAGAGCATGATGCTAACAACATCAGTGTTGTTAAAATTTACGGTGTTTCTACCCGCTAGAGACAGATCCCTCATTGATCAGAGTAAATCAGCTCTCACCAAACACTAAAAACATCATCTCAAAGTGATGCAGCTAATGATCTGCCTTAGCTGACGAGACCCACTGTCTGAAAGGCTGCTGCTGCTACTGCTTCTGCTACTGGTGTATTGAGGCCGCGTTGTCTGTCTCCCTCCTCCCCCATGGCCTCCTCACACTTCATCTAATAATGGGAATTTACTGCAGGTCTTTTTTTCTTGCTCACTTGGCGAGATAAACAGCCTGATGAATCAGGGGCAATGCACAGGCTTACGGGCACAGACAGCACGCAACCCACAGTAAATATCTGCAGACAGGATCGGATTTCAGCATTAGCAGTGAGGAGATGCATTTATTTGCCTCTCACCAGACTCGTAACAGCACTGAGGCTCAATTACCACGTCTGAGAGGTGCAGATAATACATGCAAACGGCACCACTCCCAACCATTACCAGCACATATATACAGTTTGCTTTTCACCCTGTCTGTCTGAACTGCACTTCATTGAACAATGTCTGTAACATCTATAGTTGAGTGATTATTTTTTTAATGAGGTGTGGGTGTGTTGTTTGTTTGCCTGTTTGTGTGGTTTTGAATGTGTTTGTTTTTCCAACTGTTACAGCCACTATATGTGAATAATAAATTATAGCTGTATAACATGGCATGCTGCAGCAATACCTTTTCCTTTCACTCTATATTTTATTCTAGTTTCATTGGGCATTAAGAATTTATTGGGCTAACAAGGTAGAGGGCAAAAGGTTGTATGAAAGAATGTTTTTCTAGATTACGTTAACTTTGCAGGCACTTGCTCACAAATTATCAGAATTTACTTTATCAAATCTAGAGCTTACTGATTGTGTCTACCTTTAAAATTTTAAAAATACAGGGGGCACTGTGTGGATCAGTTGGTAGAGCAGGCTAAAGTCCTCTGCGTTGTTGTCTTGGGTTCAATATCTGGTCTCTGGACATTTGCTACATGTCTTCCCATTCTCTCTGAAAACTCTTTCCTGTCAAATTACTATTCAAAGGGTCAAAAGTGACAGAAAAAACTTTTAAAAAAAGTTAAGAAATACTGTAAAAAGATGCCAACAAGGCTCTTTGATGGACTGGTGATGTAGACAGCAACGGGTAAATTTTAAAAATCCCAGAAGATTTGAGGTCAACAGCTGTTGAGGCTTAAACTGGACCAAATTTGTCTCTGAAAAAAAATAAGACAATATATATATTTCTATTTTGTGCTACAAAAAAAAACTAAATGACATTTTTACAAAAACTGATTACATTTTATGTAAATAGGCTACTATTTAAAACTTCTGGTAGAATATTAGGGGGAAATATTTGATCTTAGCTATTCTTGTGTTGATTATGAGTCACAATAATCAACATTTATACCTAAAAGGTTTTTTGGAACACTTCAAACTATATATTATAATGGTTGTTGTGCCATTAAGGATATGATAACACAGACGTTTTTCTATATTTTTTTGCAAATGCTACAGTCTGAAATGGGATTCAGACTAAATCTTTAAGTAAAGTCACTTTCAATGGAGTCTAAGGTGAAATACCATTTCTTACAGTTATCCCCTCATCCTTAATCCCTTGACATTTAATTTAGGAAGTGGCTAAAATATTTTAAACATGACTTTTAATAAGTATACTAATTTTCAAAAAATAATTGGGATATAAAGATGATCATTCTGACAGCAATTATACTGAAGCAAAATAATGTTTTCACTATGGTAACCCATAAGAACAGTGGTCATTATGCAAAATATATATATATATGTTCAATGAGAAAATATATACATTTAGCAGGAAAGTTACAATGGGAGCTCCTATACTTTTGTGTCAAGTGTGCACCTTGAAAAGTCTCATTTTTTAAGGGCTGCAAGGCCATTTTCCTTATCCCTCCCCCTACTATTAAATCCAAACGCTTTTGGTCGAAACTCCTCCTACTTCCAGGACGCGTGGAGATGGACAACTTGGTTATGTGATGACTCAACAAGTGTGCTGAGAAACTAACTTTATTGACAGACCATTGTTTTTTAACATGTGTCCCCTACTTCACAAAAACACAAAAAGCATTTACGTCCTCAAATACTGATCCCTGCAAAGATGTAAGTATACAGATGGGTCTGTAACAGCCTGCACACAAAACAGAAAGCTACTTACATTATGCATTAAGCAGGTAATATTTGTTTTAAAGTTTTTCTGTTTTTATCACCTATTCACACTAAAACGACGCTGTTAGGGATTAGAATGTATTTGTGCATAACTGTGGGTCTATCTGGTTTGGATTGGACATATCTTGAATAGTAAGAAGTTTGATTTAAGTCCTCATGAAAATTGTAGAGAACAATGTTTCTAAACTATCACTAAGAGTTAATTTGGTTGTTTCATACTGTGAAAAGGGCCTGCCTAGCCAGTATCTTAGCCACAATGCAGCATTTGCAACCCCAGTGCATTGCCAGTTCCCTCCCCCTTCTTTGCCCACTGGATGTCAGCCCTGAATTGTGTTTTGATGTTTCCTCAGACCTACAATTGAGCTCCATTCTCAGCAGCCAAAACAGACATTTGTCAATTCATATGCATCATGGCACTTTTTTATCCCCCGCCCACTCATCTCCTGCTACTTTCTACCTCAGCTGTGTCTTCCTTCATTTTAGCAACTCTCCTGCACTCAGAAACTGCAATCCAGTGTGATGATTTCAGTGACCACGAGCCCCCCTGCTGCGAGCAGTGTCACATGCGATTACAATTATTTATAAAACTCACTCAGGCTCGATTGCGCAGGCGGCCTCTCCCGGCCCCTCGTCCTTGCACACTACAGTCAATATTTGCACGCAATCCTGAACTGTTGAGAGGTTCCATGGTGGTGAGAGCCTCCATTACATGAAATATTCAGGGCGCATGGAGAATCCCATGAGGCACAGCGCAGGGTTTTTACTCCGATTTGATTATACGACATGATTTTTTCATGAGCTATGACAGTCCTGTTGAATTAGAGTCAGCTCTGAATCTTTGTGATAGTCACGGAAGCCAGCGAGGAGGAGGAGCAGGCTGTCCTCTTCCCTGACTCTGTCATTAACTCTCTCAGTCTGACGCACAAGGAGAACACACTTTACCAGAAGCAAAGGATCCCTGATGAAATATACAGAGTATACAACATGTGGACCTGTTCTAAGCATTGTTCTCATGCCAGAGATAATAGATCATACTTGCTTTCTTATCTCCACCTAACCTTTACTATCAAATCCCAATGTTTTGTTGATTTTTTTTTGGAAGGGTACCATTGTTTTCTCACAAGAAAGTGTTTCTTATAAAAAGTTTTAATTTAAAACTATGCTTATGAAAAAGATATATTGAATAAAACTGTTTAAAAAAACAGGTAAGAAAAAAGGTAAAAGTAAAAAAATATATGAATTAAAATTTTGACCAGAGAGTATTTCTAATATATTCCTGAAATAAAAAGTTAATCAGAATGTGCTTGTAAATAAAACAAATTCATTCAAATATGAATCAATTTAAACATACAAGAAAGTGTTAAAGGATAAAATTATTAAGTATGACCACACAAAGTTTCTAGTATATTCCTGAAATAATCTTTTTAATTAAAATGATGCTTACAATTGCCTATAGACATGCATTTATTGCATTATACATTACATGAATACATATTTATACAGTGAAATAATAAATGTATTTTATAAATCGTATTTATTGTGATTAATGCTTTTTAAAGTAGTAAAAATAAGTTAACTAAAAATATATATCTTTCCCCTGTGTCTCTTTTAGATTATACTTTTTCATCTAATGTAGTTTTTTTACTGCCATCACATTACAAATGTTCACTCTGCAATCATCTGTAGCTGTCCTTTGACCCAGTAATTTACTCTGTTCCTTTTGTACAAACACTTATTAAAGCTAAATAGTGCAGGATAATAATAACTAAGTGTTCATCTTGAAATTGAGAATAATCCAGAAGACAGGAAAGGGGGTGAGGGGTGGGGAGAAGGAGCAGTACGAAGTAAAGAATTCAACAATAACCCTAACGGTTCTGGTATTATGAGCATGGAAATGACCATTAAAGGCTTCTAATGGCTAAATCAGTCATGCTACCACAAGCAAACAGTCTATGTTCCAGGGAAGCGTTCAACATCCAGTTATTGCACCGTCATGAACAGAAAAGCCACATATAAACCAAAAACAATACACTATTATATAAAGGTCTGTTTTGAGATAACTAAATAAATACACATTGACCCTAACCCCTAACCCTAACTACTGAGGTTATGTTGTTTAACAATATGTGATTAACTATTACAATCTTGTTTATTTATTCAAATGTTAGTTTAATGTAAATAAAATAATTAAATAATATTTCTATACCCACTAAAATGAAGGGAAAAACAATAGCTTCATCATCATTTCTAGTTTACTTTCTCTGAATGACAACAAAACAAGAAGAGATAACTGGCTTTCAACTGTGTGGTCTCTACAATGCTCTTAGTTACGAAGCCACACGTCTGTGTTTATTTTTTTACAGAGAATTGATAATTTTGGTAAAATAAAAACTTAATAATTTGAGCTTAAAAATAACTTCATTTTTCTCCATTAAACTCTCTACAATCTGTTTTGTTTTCTACATTTGAAGTTTACAATATATTTTACTGTAAATAATATTTAATATTTTAACAACTTTCATCTCTTTTGAATCTGTAAGACATTTAGGGAGGGATTGCAGGGTTCTTGTCCGATAAGTTTTTACTTTGCTGTTCTAATGCTTGATGAAGATGGGTGTGATATTTTCACACACAGTGGCTGTTTCTTACTGGGACAGCCAAGGTCATCTCAACACTTGCCTTTGGTCCACTGCACCAGATGATTGTCAGCTGAATCCAACATTGTCGATTTGGCCTTTTGATTTTGTCTCTCTTGCACACACACACACACACACACACACACACTCACAGCTGGTGAGAAAATATTGGCTTCTGGCCTTAACAGGCTAAATCTTTGCTTCCCAGACACAGACTTGATTCTGTGTGACCCAACTTGAAACAATGATTGGTTAGGGGCCACCAGTGTGCACAGAAGGACAGCAGTGAAGGTACATTTCTAACACCCTCTACCACATCTGTCTTTGAGAAAATTCCCTGTCCGGTACTGCTAACTTCATAATCACACTCTCTGACATTATATATTCCTCCATGGCCTTCAACTAATCTATTATGTGATTCTAATTCAAAATTCATTATCCTAAATCTTAGCCTGAGACATTCACAACATATTTAATGTATTTGCACACAGAGTGCACCACTGTTAAACCCCTCTGTTTATGTGTAAACCGGAAATAAATTCAAGAACGCCACTGATAAAATTACTCACTTTGACTATGGCTAATCACAGTCCTTCACATCAAGCAGTAGGGACTACAGGTTGAGATCTTTTTTTCTGAAAATAGCATACTATAATGCAGAATTGAACTTTGTACTCATGCCAGGAAAAAAATCAATGCAAACATTTGAACACTTCATGACTGTAGTATACTAAATGTTATGAATACATTGCCTTGACTGTCTTGTCAAAATTGAAGAAAAACATTTTCCTTGCTTGTGTCAAATCCAAGCGACAAAATATTTATTCCTTGCTGTGCAAAAACACCCACACATGGTGCAGCTGGGATGGTGTTATCTGGCTTTCAAGCTTCAGCATTTTTCTTCTAAATGTAGTGATGGTCATTGTGGTCAAACACTTTCACTTTCAGTTTCATCTAAGCACAGGACATGTTTTCAAAAATAAGGTCTTTGTAAGTGCATTTGCAAACTAATCTAGATTTTTGTGTTGTCTTGGATTAATGACCTCTTCGTCTCCGAGTGGCCTTTCAGTCTATGTCATTAAAAGATCTTTTTTAACTGTAAATAATGACACTTTTATGGGCTTTTGACATCATTATACCAGTGTCTTTTGTTTTTGTTCTGGGATTGATACATACATTTAGAAGATGAATATTGAAAGAAACAATATATTACCTTGCCTGATTTCTTTAGATTTTTCTACAACGCCACACAAGGAAGAATGCTTTAGAGATATTTTCTTAATATACATCCATGGCTGTGTTTTCATTTTAAAAATGTAATAAAAAAGTATCCTTTTCAATATTTGGCAAATATAAATAATTTGTAATCTAACTGGAAACATTCATTCCAAATGTAAGTCAGTACGACAAAAAAGGGGGTATGTGTCTTTACACAGTGTGTATGACTATTTGATTTTAGTATCTCTGTTTGTAAGAATGTTCAGGATATCATAACAGAGTCTTTGTCTTCTGATGATAAAACACATTTTCATGAAAACTCCGCAGCCAAACATTGGTAATGTTATTACATGCTCCTTTCTTTAGTTTTTACAAAATTTATTTTGCAGTCACAACATTTAGGATTAATTAAACAGTTTGTTAATAACCTTATCAACCTTATAATGATATTTTGAAGTGTAGACACAGTAGCACTAATTTAAGGTTTAAAAATGTAAGTGTTAATATTAATTATGTGTGTGGTTATATTTAGTTTGTATTGGATTTATGAAAGGTGATAACCACACATTTTCTCAGATATCAGATTACAGCATCACTAATAGGAAATTGGTTATTGCTACGCAAAGGTCTGCGATAAAAATATGTTTATATTTTTTCTTGATCTGATTTAGGTCTTATTGGGGAAAATTTGCCACAGTTTTTGACTTGCCTTTGCACATTTTTAAATTAAACAGGCAACAGACTATGGATAATACAATTTTGAGCTCTCACAAAACTGTAAAACTATCCATTGGCCATTACAAATCTTTGATTCTTCTTGGGTACATCAAGCCTGTCCATGCAGACCTCCTATTAATCTATTTTGTCAGGTGAAAAAGGTCAAGTTTGCATACTCTCAATTGTTGATAGGCGATACTTACTGTTCCTGAAAGCATACAGTGCTTTAGGCAGCCTGCTGCTCTGAAACAAATCAAATGTATTGCTTGAGATCACCGCTCTCTCTGATGACTGGAGAGATAACACAATTATGCCTGATTGTATGACTTGAGTGTCAGTGAGAGGGAAAGAGCTGGCAAATGGCAAAATAAGTCTGACATTCATTCTCCCTTACTGGCACTCCCATTCATAGAATTGGTAAAGGGAATTATTTATTAGAATATAAACAAATTCACAACACAGTTCTCATAAACTGTTTAGTAGGCTTGTTTCATTAAATTTGAGAGGCAAAAGTGCACCACTATAATTTTATAGGTACACATCTGCATCTCAAAATACTATAATGTAATAAAAAAATGAATATAATTGCAATTAAAAAAGGAAGCACTTATATTTTACAGATCCTTTACACACAAATAGATATATTCCAAGCAGTTTTGGCCTGTTAATTTTGATAATTATATGGAAATGGAAACCCAAAACTCAGTTTCCCACAAAAACAGCCTTTTACATAAGACCTACAAAAAACTTTTTTGTTCAAAAGTGTTATGTCATGGCCTTCACTATGATGAGGCATAATGCTGACTTGACGATTGTCCAGTTTACTATCACTGACCTCCATCACAAGGGTATAAGCCACAGAAATCATTACTGCAAAAGAAGCTGGGTGAAAAATGTGTAAAAGCAACAGGAATAAGCACAGCCTTGAGAGATTTGTGAAGTAAAATAATGATTAACAAGGCATGGACTGCAGCTGGAGTCCAAGCTTCAGAAGCCACCACAAACAGACGTATCCAAGACATGGGCTCCAACCACTGCCACTTCTGAACCAAAGACAATATCAGAAGCATATTACCTGGGCTGAGGAGAAAAGGCACCGGACTGCTGCTCAGTTTTCAAAAGCTGTCTTATCAGATGAAAGTAAACTCTGCTTTTCTAGAAACTACAAACTAGAAAAGTACTCAGAGGGCGCAGACTTTGCCAAGACCACAGCATGTCAGCTGCTGACAGGGTGAGAAACCATGTGGGAATTGGAAGTTGTCGCATCATGGTCTTGCAATGATACAGAATACTTAAAAAAAATAAATAAATCCTGGATCCTGATGGTGATCCACATCACTTCTAAAATCTTCCAAAATCTAATCATCTGTTAATTTTCTTCATACTCACCTTCTCCCAAAATGTCATCCAAGTCCGTTCATAAGATTTTTTACAAACAGACAGACTGACAGACAGACGGCGACAAAAACAAAACCTAAATAGTGGAGGTAATAATTAATGTCCCAGAGTATAGAGGAAGAGTAGAGAGGCTCAGAATCCAACTTACTTGAGTTTCAGTGTTAAATTTCCAGTCAGCGAATATTTGAGTCAGGGATGATTTGAGATGCCATGTAACTATCACAATTAATAGAAATATACATTTGCATATACATTAACAGATTTAGCAATTTTTGGTAATGAATCTAAATATGAGACTTATGACCTATGTATGTGATTTAACAAAAACACATTTTATCTCAATTTATAAGACATACAATGAAGACATATTCTAGAGTCAATATAATATAAAGGTCAACGTTTCAATGATACTGATTCAAACAGAACAGAAGTCACTAAATATGCATAAACAGTTATCCAGAGTGTCGCCAAGCAGTTTGTTAAAACTGCTGTGTGTTTTTGCTTGTCTAATTCAAGTGTTAACAGCTTCATCACTGCAGCTTTAGGGTGTGGAAAAATGAAGCACACAGACTGTGGTTATCTATTATGGACCTAATTATAGAAATACGCCTTGGGCTCAGCAACTGTCCCCGGCACCAGGCAATCTGCAATCTAGCCCAAAACTTGAGAGTACTTTACAATTTTAGAAGAGGGATGAAAGAGATATAGTACAACTAGCTGATGCTGTATTGTCTGATAATATTATTTTGAAACAAAAAGGGGAAAATTGGTTTTGAAATTCAAAAAAAAAAATGGATGGGAATCAATATTTCATTGAATTCACATGTGGCTATTTCTGTATGTGTGCAGCTTAGTGAGTGTGATTATTGTGAGATAGCTGATGACAGGAGCCTGACGTAGGGAAAGTGAAGAGGTCTTAAATAAGACAGAAGCTTTCTGAGTGGCTACCCTCTTCTCTCTACAGTTTTCTCTTCTCTGAAAAGCTGCAATTACCATGTCAGCTGCTTTACTACCACCACAAAGGAAAAAGCTCAAGCTAATTGTTTACTCTTAGTCTGTAAGGAAGAAGTGAACTAAGAGACAGCAAGGTATAATATGCAATGCTGATCCCCAAATGTTAACTTTCTGACAGTTTTGTCAAAATATTATTTAATTTTAACTAAAGAAAGTTTTGAAAACCGAGAGACATTAAGAGTTGACTGCATCCCTAAGCAAGGTGGATTTAGCAAAGAAAATGAACAATCGAAAATGTTTTAAAAGTTAACGTTTGATCTTTGTAGACTTCTGACCATTTAAAACGTAAAATGTATTAAATGAATGAATGGATTAATTTAATTAAGTAAAATAAATGTTTGCAGAAAAATATTTCTTTATGTTTCTTGATAGAAATACGCATATTATACTACCAGACACATTAAATAGATTTCACTGCAAAAACCTTACCTCATACTGGAAGTTGTAGGAATATCCAACTTTTAATTTCAATACATTTATTTAGTGGGGTAAAAAAAAATTCCTTATAATTTTCTTTAAAAAATTAACTTATTAGTAGTAAAATTTGAAGCAGTTCAATTTGACTATATATATTACACTTCAGTTTATCAGTGTCAAGGAACTTTTAATTAGTAACTCATTGCTTGTTGTTTCCTTGAGGTATATTAAATGACAGGGAAGGCTCATTTTCGTTTAGTCATTGGGCACCACACAGGATCCATATTCATCTTGCCACATTTTACAATTGGCAGGTTTGTAAGAGAGGTAAAAAAAACTTCACGGCTTACTGTTAGAGAACCTCAGTAAATTGGGCCATACTGGGGTCACCAAGTTTTCCATGGTCATCTCACTGTTCAGACCTTAATGAGCTGAAGAAAGGAGAGAATGAAGGAGAACCCCGGGCCCTAGACAGCTTAGAGAGATAGCTCAAAGAAGAATGCTCAAAGATCACTCTCTCTGTATGCTCCTACCTTGGATATTGTTTTAGTGGTGAGCCAAGTGTGCTTTTATCAGGAAAAGGAGGCTGTACAAACTACTGGCAGCAAAGTTACTAATAAATGTGCCACCAGTCATTTTATTCAAAATTTGTTTAATTTTTTTTTTTTTCTAACGTGAATAAAGGCACTGAAATTAAAAAACTGTATTTTTCTAAAACGTCCAGGGTCAGAATATGCTCCTGGAACAAAAGATTAATATATTTTAAGGCATTTTATATGTCTTAATATGGGGGCCAACAAAAGTTGTATTTCTAAAATGTGCAACTAAACTGTAAAGGAAATCAACACAGAAAAACCCACAACAAAGCTGTAAAGGTAATGCAAAGAGTTACCATTTTAATTTGATTTATTTGTTCATTCTATTGAATGTAAGCTTAGCGTGTTCATTAAATACTCCCATATTGTGACTTAAGGCCTTCCACTTCAAATAACAAAACAATAAAAACCTTAGTTACTCTACTTAAAGTAAAACAAATCTTTATAGACATTAAACATCTTAAAACAATGACATTATCATTTTGTTGCAAAGGCTTTTTTGGGCCTTGACATAAGACACTTTTTGTCAGTATTGCCCAATTCACACACACGTGAAATAAAAAAAAAGCATGGACACCATTTTGTTACTTTAAATGGGATATGACATGAGTGTTTACAGAGTCACAGTTAATTTACCTCATCATGTCAAATCATCAACAATCCTGATATTAGCTTTCTAATGGGAGTTTGTTTGGATTAAATAGGGTTGTGGAGCTCTAACTTCTATCAGATGAAACTGCTGAGTGTTAAAAACAAATCAGGATTTAATTTAAAACCAGAGCATTCAATCACACCAAACTAAGCTTAATGCATGCTATTTTCACATCTGAAGGAATACCAATTTCACATATTTGCATGACAAAATGACCCATGGGATTGATTTTAGAAGGAAATCATCTCCTGCCCAGCGTACAAGAACTCAAATCCTGAAAATCATCAAAAATAAAACTTTGTGCAATCAGCTTTTCCTAACTCCATATTGGAGTGTGGTATTTTTTATATAAAAGTACCAGCAATCCTCTTACCACGTGCCTAACATTCTCTTATTGCTATGCAGTGTAATTTGTTGTCCTCTGCAGATCTTAAATGTCTACTTAAAAAACTTTAAACTCTAAAGGTCGCAGTGAATTGGCTCTGAACTGGTTGAGAATTATTTGTCCAACAAAAAGTGTTCTATTGTAGGAAAAACTACATCAGCTTAATTTACAATATCTAATGGAGCTCCCCAAGGATCTATCCTAGATCCATTTTTTGACACATAAACTATGAGTTGGGACAGGGGCTAACTGCAGCCAAAATGTATCTACATGCCCATGTAACATTAAATATTTATACAAGTGTTTTTCATATCATTTGAAGAATCATTTTCATGCTGCCTTAAACAAAAATGTGCAATTATCTTTTCTCTCAAGGTTGGACCACACTGAAATAATTTACATGTATGATCCTTGCTCTCTGTTTAAAAGACTACACTCAGTATATCATGTTGCATTAGGCTTTGTAACAAATGCAGGCTCTCAGATTTACTATTGTGCATTGCACAAACTTTCAGGGTTGATCACTGACTTGATGCAATCTGCTGGGTTTCCTTAAATAGAAAAACTTTCATCCAATTTGAATAATTAGTTGAATCTGGCTGCGCTGTTTGATAGTTAGGATTAAATGGAATGTATGTACCCGACTTGAAATCTGTATAATTCCCATCATGACCCCCATCAAAAGTGGGGCCTATTTCCTCCCCACCACACTACCTGCCGGTGGTTGCTGTCTCTGCCCACTGGTGTACTTGTGGTTCTCGGTGTCTGGGGCTGGGTGCTTTGGTGTGTGCCGGCTCACTCCTGGTGGCTGCCTGCCGGGGCCTGGACCCCTGGGCTCTGTCAGACATCTGCTTGGGGACTGATAGGTCCCGGGGTCTTGGGTCTCTGGGGGGCCTTTGGATGTCTATGGCTCGGATCTCATCCATATCTGTCCCAGGTCCAGGGAGGCAGGTCCGTGGCTCCTCACACTCGCCATTGCATATTTTTATGGTGAAACCTTGTATACATAAGCACGCTCACACTTAGACCCACAGGTGTTTAGATTCAGGTGTTAACAGATACACAAATGCTCTATACTAAGCCCCATTTACCAATAATTACATCTGGCATTCATAAGTAACGTGCACTTTTTGGCAAAAAAGCTGTTATTATGTATGTTTCTGCAGGTGTAATCTCTTCATCCTTCTTTCTCTCCTCCATTCTTTTCTCATTCTCTCCCCTTTTCCTCTTTACCCCAACTCTCTCTCTTTCGTGCTTCTTATATATTTTTTTTCGTTTCTGTCTTTGTGTCAGTAACAATTGAAATAATCCCAAAGCAGTTTCTTTTATAACTATCAAGCAGAGCTTTTAAACGTTAGCTGTAATGCTCCACTTGTGAAAGTAAATCTGTTGGGCTTTTTCTTGGCACTCAGACAACAATTCTGAGTGCTACTCTGCCGGACAGGACAGAAAAAATAAATGTGTATGATTCGATTGAATTGACTTTGTAAAGTGCCTTGAAACGACGTGTTGTGATTTGGTGCTATGTAAAAATAACTGAATTGAATCTAAATCAGATGAACATTGCATGTTTTTCTTTATTGCAACAGCTTTGTTTGGTAATTTACCTACTTATACTTCAAACCTTTTTTGTTATATTATGATAGTATTTATTATCTGAAGTCCAATTTCAAAATGCTACATATCTATATGGAAAAACCTAATTCTTCAAAACTGCTTTTTTTGCCTGTCTGATTAATCTTCAGACACTTCCCTTCTCATATATCTCGAAGGGATTTCTTAAAATTACCCTGCCAGAAATGTGTAACTGTTTCATTTCGTCCTTTTCGAGCAATAAAGCATGTTGGATTGTACTTAAATATTTAAATATTTAACATCAGCCTAATTGACAGTGTATCTGTTTATGTTTTCAACGAGGGTACCCCCACAGAGAGTGACGGTAGGGTATATAACAAATTGAAAATGAGAAAATGTTTCTATTTCCATGATTAGAGCAGAGACTGGCAGTTGCATGAAGGTATCATTACTACCTTGTTTATCTGGCTGCAGTAAGGCCTTGCATTTCACAAGGACACACCTGAAACAAGATTTCTGGACATGCTTGGCATCACATATGCACAAGCTTGCACCTGTCGATGTGCTACTGCAGGTTTTTCCGTGTCATTGTTTATTTTCCTCACGCCATTGATTTAATTGACTTGGATGGGTCCCTCTAATCCCTCAGGTTATTGGAATTTTGCTAAGAAAAAGAAAAGCCCGAGCTAGTTCAGGCTTTGTACTCTCCCAAAATATTTACAAGCACTTTGTAAGTGTTGCTGCAAAGACAACAAGCTTTTCAATCAAGATTATTTTATTAAACTTATAAAAAATAATAATGTATCTTTTTTAGTATTATTAACTTATGCACAATGTGGTGCTACATTTTGCAGTCTGTGAACGCAGATTACTCAGTGACATCTGCCGTCAATTTAAACGTTTTATCTCAGTGTAACAAAAAAAAGCCATATTACAAGTTGTAAAGTGTGCCGATTAAAACATGGCGGTGCTTTAAGTTTATGTAGGACAACAGATCAACTGAACTTATGGGTCATACGTCCAAACTCAGATGTCACTGAGTAATCTGTGCGCATGGATTGCAAAATGGAGCACACGGCCTATCAAACCGTGCAGACAGATTGCAGGAACTGAGAGAACAGTTTTGTAATCCATGCACACAGATTGCAAAACTGAGCGCACAGTTTAGTAGTGCGTGAGCATGGATTTCCACCGGCTTTGTTTTTTTTCAACCCGTTGACACTTGCCGGGCTCCGTATCTTTGAAATAGTGATTCACGATTTTTATTTCAACCTGCTTAAATTACTGTAATGGACTTTATGTTGGAGTGACTCAGTCCTTGCTCTATGGCCTGCAGCTGGTTGAAAACGCTGCTGCACAGCTTTTAAGTGGTTCTCAAAATAATTAAAACACATCACCCCTGTTTTGGCCTCACTCCACTGGTTGCCTGTGTATTTCAGTGTTCATTTTACAATTCTTATTTTTGTTTTTAAATGTTTAAATGAACTTCCCTCACCATACTACTCTGAGCTTCTTCATCCCTCCCTCTCCGGTCCCTCCAGTAAGCCGAACAGCAGCTTCTGCAGGTGCCAAAGTCTAGAACGAACGTAAGAAGGGGCAGGGCTTTTCCAAATTGCTGTTTATAGACATATTTCATGTCATAGAAAAAATCATTCTAGGGTATTATTTTCAATGCTTTTTTATGTTTGTGATTTTTTTACTGCAATTTCTGAAATACACACGTGGAGAAAATTGTTGGTTAATGAAAGAAAAACCCACAATGGTCACAGAAATAACTTGAATCTGACAAAGGTAATAAATATTAAAAATTCAATGAAAATGAAAAAATGAAAGTCAGACATTGCTTTTCAAACATGCTTCAACAGAATTATTTAAAAAAATAAACTCATGAAACATGCCTGGACAAAAATGATGGTACCCTTAACTTAATATTTTGTTACACAACCTTTTGAGGCAATCACTGCAATCAAACGATTCCTATAACTGTCAATGAGACTTCTGCACCTCTCAGAAGGTATTTTGGCCCACTCTTTATGAGCAAACGGCTCCAGTTGTATCCTTCCAAAGATGCTCAATAGGATTTTGGTCAGGGCTCATAGAAGGCCGCTTCAGAATAGTCCAATGTTTTCCTCTTAGCCATTCTTGGGTGTTTTTTGCTGTGTGTTTTGGGTCATTATCCTGTTGGAAGACCCCTGACCTGCGACTGAGACCAAGCTTTCTGACACTGGGCAGCACATTTCTCTCTAGAATCCCTTGATAGTCTTGAGATTTCATTATGCCCTGCACAGATTCAAGACAGCCTGTGCCAGATGCAGCAAAGCAGCTCCAGAACATAACAGAGCCTCCTCCATGTTTCACAGTAGGGACAGTGTTCTTTCGTTCATATGCCTCATTTTTTCTGTCTGTGAACATAGAGCTGATGTGCCTTGCCAAAAAGTTCAATTTTTGTCTCATCTGTCCATAGGACATTCTCCCAGAAGCTTTGTGGCTTGTCAACATGTAGTTTGGCAAATTCCAGTCTGGCTTTTTTATGATTTGTTTTCAACAATGGTGTTCTCCTTGGTCGTCTCCCATTAAGTCCACTTTGCCTCAAACAATGTCGGATGGTGCGATCTGACACTGATGTTCCTTGAGCTTGAAGTTCACCTTTAATCTCTTTAGAAGTTTTTCTGGGCTCTTTTGTTACTGTCGTATTATCCGTTACTTATTTTTGTCATCAATTTTCCTCCTGCGGCCACGTCCAGGGAGGTTGGCTACAGTCCCATGGATCTTAAATTTCTGAATAATATGTGCAACTATAGTCACAGGAACATGAAGCTGCTTGAAGATGGTCTTATAACCTTTACCTTTAACATGCTTGTCTATAATTTTCTTTCCAATCTCCTGAGACAACTCTTTCCTTCGCTTTCTCTGGTCCATGTTGACTGTGGTACACACCATGTCACCAAAAAGCACAGTGACTATCTGCAGCCCTATATATAGGCCCACTGACTGATTACAAGAATGTAGACACCTGTGATGCTAATTAATGGAAACACCTTGATTTAACATGTCCCTTTGGTCACATTATTTTCAGGGGTGCCATCATTTTTGTCCAGGCCTGTTTCATGAGTTTATTTTTTTTTTATAATTCTGTTGAAGCATGTTTGAAAAGCAATGTCTGACTTTCATTTGTTCATTTTCATTTAATTTTTATTTATTATTACCTTTGTTAGGTTCAAGTTATTTCTGTGACCATTGTGGGTTTTTCTTTCATTAACCGAGGGATACCAACAATTTTGTCCACGTGTGTATACATATGAATACAGAACAGCATGACTTTTTTGCGGAAACAATAATTAAATCACTTAAGACAAAGGTTACATTTTTTAAACAATTATCCAGCAAAAAAACGGACTGGCAAACTGTCCAGTGTGTACATTGCCTCTTGCCCAATAATCGCTAGAGATAAGCACCAGCCCCCCCACCTGGACAGCTGGGGCCTATCTCCAACATCAATCTCCAGATGGTGCCAAACCTGAATATCAAATATAATAAAAATACTGTGAAATACAATTATTTTTATTGACCCCTGTTTTTGCATTGCTTTACTTTTTTTAGATCTTTTATAGTTTTATAAAAAAAGAAAATATTTTACAGTTTCAAAATATTTGTAGGATACCCTGTAAAGATGATTCCTAATATCTCATGTATTTTCCTGATAATACCTTTTCATGCCTATTATCTTGAAGAATGATACTACTCACCCTGCAGCCTGACTTTCAGAAGTCCTTCGATCAACTCACTGCTTTTGAGCAGAGGATTAATTTGTCTTTTTCTTTTACACTAAAACCTTCTTCCAGACAGCCAATAGCATGGTTCAGCCCCGCAGAGGTCATGAGAAGCGCCTTCTAAAAAAGCCTGTCTGGCATGGTTGACTCTCCCATGTTCCAATTATGGATCGGTTGTTTTATACATCATTAATCCATCTATTTGTCAATTACAAATGGAAGTTTTGGGAAAGAGCATGAGGACAGTGAGCTGTGTTAATTAGGGGGAGACATCTTTCAGGAACTGACAAGTTACTAAACGCCACCTTGCATCACTGCTGACTGTAATTACTTAGCCTGTCTGAAAACTAATGGAAGGACTCGTCCCGCATGAAGTAAGGTAGTGGTTACATGAAAATGATGTTTATTTAGATTATTATCAACAATGTCATCTTTATTTAGAATTAATTTTGATTTTGCCCTGCTAACATGGCCTATGCATGTATACTTGACAGATTTTTATTTGCAAAAAAAATTAAAAAAGGATAATTTCCATCCACTTTACATGGTCTATCTGTACTCCATCCCAATTTAATTTATCACAGTTTTTGGTTTTAGCATGGGAACATTTAAAGAAGTTTAAAATTATGAATCATTTTGCAAGGAATTAAATAATGCTTCAGTGAAATGAAATATTTTATGGACACAATAATACAGATATGCAAAATAATATGTTTCAGAAGTCATTAAACGATTTACAAATGTGTAGCAATTTTATTTTCCTGTTATGCACCTCTGTGGAAGAACATGTACTTGAGTATATGCTCTTTATGTTTTAACATTGTATTGTCTTTTAAAACTAAAGAGTTGTGGAGTACATGTAAACTGTCTTCATTGAAAGGCAGCGAAGACAGTTTTTCAGCTGACATCTGTTGCAGCGGTAAACTTAATTGCTAAAGAATGAAAGATTCTTTCTTTTTAGGTATAGGTTGACACCTCCTTTTTTTATCTCATCAGAATATTTCTGCAAGAGTAAAACATTTTAGTACAATAAATTTTAGAAACAGTTGAGTAACATCAAATAAAGGGACAAGGCCAAAGGCAGATGAAAAAGCTAAACCTCTGGGGTTTTTTTTCTCTTATGAGATGATATCTTAGAGGTTGGGCAAAAAAAAAGGTTTACTAGAAGCTATTCTCAGTCTCTCGTAATTACCCCATTTTGCAGAGTCATCTCATTTCCTTTTCTCATCTCTGAACGATGAGCGAATGTCTCTTTAACAGCTGGAGTTAGCGACACACTGGCTCTCCGGACTGATGGGTTGCTCTCTCTATTTGTTCTGCTCATTCTCCTGAGCACCTTGGCCATCCAGATTAGAGCCTATGGCCCATTAGGTAGCCAGGGAGGTGGGCAACTTGAGTGTTGTAGCACGAGTGTGTATAAGCGTCTGCATGTCTTTGTGCTGTAATAGACGCCACAAATCATTTTGGAGAATACAAATGTCTTGCTCTGTTCTATGATTACTTTACGCTTAAAGATATCTGAAATTTTCAACACTGAAAGACATCGAACAGTAATAATTTCATTTCAGGCAGACTGGGGATGGTTATGACAATTTTGAAGTAATCTCAATACTTAAAACTGTTTTATCCAACCCCTTAAATTCTTTAATTTGTATCTATGTGTATAAGGCAAGTTAACATCTAAACATAGGCTAAATAATGAATGTGCAATTGTATCCAGCATAACATTTAGGCATGTTTGTGTCTGTTTTGTCATACAACATTGTGAATTACATTGATAATTGAGGCATGGTAACTACTAATGGAGCTAAGGCTCAATGGGCTGAGAAAACAACAGGTCATACCCTCAGACCAAGCTTCAGCTTTAGGTTGGGGTTGCACAATATAAGAAAAAGAAGAATTTGTGATACTAATGCTTAATATTGTGATGATGATGTCGATTACAATTAACTCAAATTGTCCTGACTTTTTTTTCTTTTCTTTCATCACAACTCTACGGTGGCCCAGAGGTGTCAGGTCAAATACAAAAGTCACAACACAAATATATGTGTTGGTGTAGGTCATAACATCGTATGTATGCTACAACTAACCCAGCAATGATGTAGCTTACCAACATAACAGCAAAATGCTAAAATATTAGAACTAACAAATGAACAAACACACGTTTAAAAATGTATACAAGGGTATACAGTATGGCTAGTCCTTAATGTGTGACTATCAGTTTTTTTATATTTTAAACGTTCTTCACCAAGCAATGTCATGTATAAGTTTAAATATGCATACAGAAAGAAAACATACTAGCACAGACCAATATACACAAATCGATGCTCAACTAGATCCTGAAAAGCAAACTGAAGATTAGGTAATCTGTAAATTATAGAAGGAAATATTGAGGGACAGTTGAGGATAATCACAGTTTGCTCAGCATTTGTTCTACCTCTGTCATATTTTCATCGTATGTCATTTGAAAATGTTCAGTGCTATCCTTGCCTTGAGTATCAAAAAGGAGATTCATGTTGAGAGCTGGATGTTTCTCAAGGTTGTTGCAGTATTAAATAAATGGAGAAATGATTCACTGCTTTAGGGAAAATTCTTCCAGCTTTATTAATTTACTAAGGTGCCACACCTCATATGTCAGGAGGTGCATGACACAGATATATACCATTCTGGGTTCATACACATAAGAGGTACCAACATCATAAATGCAAACAAGTGTTTCAAAAGGAAATTTAAAAAAAAAAGTTTCTAAAAGTGAAGACTTTTAAAAACCTGTTTATGGTGTATACTCACCGAGCAAAAAACTAAATTTCAATGTTGGAGCTACATGTAGACCACATTTAGACATGAAGCAATAGCATGTCTATGTGTAGCCCTGATTTAGAGCTGTAGGTCTCAATTTTATCAAGGCAAAACCAAGCAAAACTACCTGGTCTAGAAGTGGTCTAAACTTATGCTTGAAATTAAAAATTCATAAGGTCTACCAAAATGGCGGTAAATCATGTAAAACCAGAACCAAAACAGTTTCAGTTGATTTAGCATAAAGGAATTTAATGTTTTTCAGTTTGTATTTTTGCACCTGACCCCCTAGTGGTCTGCTGCACTTCCATTTTGTGGAGCAAGTTTGCAGATTTTCTTAACTTATTGTTTTTGGGTTTTTTTCTATTTCTCTCTATTCAATGTTATTGCAGCATTTTTCTTTCGCAACATTTTTCTGTTGCATGTATTGCTTGTGCTTGTGTGTTTTGGAGTTTGCATCATATGTGTTTGCTGTGCATTTATGTGTTTGGAGCATATTTAGCAGTTTAGCTGTGTGTTTGCACCTATTAGTCTCCATATTTATTCCATTAACTCTTTCCAGTCAAATTAAAATTTAGCTGAGGAAGTTAAGACTAAGAGAAAGGGATAAGCAGTATAAAAAATAATGTGCTCTATTTCTTGAAAGACTTGTAATCTCAGCATTAGGGTCTTCTTTTTTAGTTGATGCAGTTAATGTCAAGGTCACTGCTACCTGCTGGCACAGCATATTTACTCGTCCTCGTCCTCGTCGTCTTCCGCTTTATCTGGGACCAGGTCGCGGGGGCAGCAGACTCAGCAGAGACACCCAGAGGTCCCTCTCCCCAGACGCCTCCTCCAGCTCCTCCGGGGGGAGCCCACGGCGTTCCCAGGCCAGCCGAGAGACATAGTCCCTCCAGCGTGTCCTGGGCCGTCCCCTGGGCCTCCTCCCAGTGGGACATGCCTGGAACACCTCCCGAGGAAGGCGTCCAGGAGGCATCCGGTATAGATGCCCGAGCCACCTCAACTGGCTCCTCTCGATGTGGAGGAGCAGCGGCTCTACTCCGAGCCCCTCCCGAATGGCCGAGCTCCTCACCCTATCTCTAAGGGAGTGCCCGGCCACCCTATGGAGGAAGCTCATTTCAGCCGCTTGTATCCGGGATCTCATTCTTTCGGTCATGACCCAAAGTTCATGGCCATAGGTGAGGGTAGGAACGTAGACCGACCAGTAAATCGAGAGCTTCGCTTTATGGCTCAGCTCTTTCTTCACCACAACGGACCGGCACAGTGCCCTCATTACTGCGGCAGCCACACCGATCCATCTGTCGATCTCCTGCTCCATTCTTCCCAAGACCCCGAGATACTTGAACTCCTTCACTTGAGGCAGGAACTCCCCTCCAACCTGAAGAGGACAAGCCACCCTTTTCCAGTCAAGTACCATGGCCTCTGACTTGGAGGAGCTGATCTTCATCCCAGCCACTTCACACTCGGCTGTGAACCGCCCCACCGCATGCTGTAGGTCTTGGCTAGAGGGGGCCAGCAGGACCACGTCATCTGCAAAAAGAAGAGACGAAATCCACTGGTCCCCAAACCAGACCCCCTCCA
The DNA here is from genome assembly GCA_036173005.1 of Crenichthys baileyi. Classification (NCBI taxonomy): domain Eukaryota; kingdom Metazoa; phylum Chordata; class Actinopteri; order Cyprinodontiformes; family Goodeidae; genus Crenichthys; species Crenichthys baileyi. The sequence goes on along the minus strand of JAHHUM010001306.1, from coordinate 142,898 downwards.
GCCCTTGGCTGCGTCTAGAAATCCTGTCCATAATAGTTATGAACAGGACCGGTGAAAGGGCAGCCCTGTCGGAGTCCAACATGCACCGGGAACAGGTCCGACTTAGTGCCGGCAATGCGGACCAAACTCCTGCTCCGCTCATACAGGGACCGGATGGCCCCTAATAAAGGGCCCCTGATTCCATACTCCTGGAGCACCCCCCATAAGGCATCACGAGGGACACAGTCGAATGCTTTCTCCAGGTCCACAAAACACATGTGAACCAGTTGGGCAAACTCCCATGAACCCTCGAGTACCCTGTAGAGGGTATAGAGCTGGTCCAGTGTTCCACGGCCGGGACGAAAACCACACTGCTCCTCTTGAAGCCGAGGTTCCACTATTGGCTGGACTCTCCTCTCCAATACCCTGGCGTAGGCCTTACCAGGGAGGCTGAGGAGTGTGATCCCCCTGTAGTTGGAACACACCCTCCGGTCCCCCTTCTTATGAAGGGGGATCACCACCCCAGTCTGCCAGTCCAGAGGCACTGTCCCCGACTGTCACGCAATGTTGAAGAGCCGTATCAACCATGACAGCCCCACAACATCCAGAGATTTGAGGTACTCAGGGCGGATCTCATCCACCCCCGAAGCCTTGCCACCGCCTAGCTTTTTAACCACCTCGGTGACTTCAGCCTGGGTGATGAAAGAGTCCAACCTCGAGTCCCCAGCCTCTGTTTCCACCAGGGAATGCGTGATGGCAGGATTGAGGAGATCCTCGAAGTACTCCTTCCACCGCCCGATAATGTCCCCAGTCGAGGTCAGCAGCCTCCCACCCCCACTATAAACAGTGTTGGCGAAGCACTGCTTCTCCCTCCTGAAGCGCCGGATGGTTTGCCAGAATCGCTTCGAGGCCAACCGGTAGTCCTTCTCCATGGCCTCACCGAACTCCTCCCATGCCCGTGTTTTTGCCTCTGCCACAGCCCAGGCCGCAGCACGCTTGGCCTCACGGTACCCGTCAGCCGCCTCAGCCAACCACAGCCGATAGGACTCCTTTTTCAGCTTGACAGCATCCCTTACTGCCGGTGTCCACCACCGGGTTCTGGGATTGCCGCCGCGACAGGCACCGCAGACCTTACAGCCGCAGCTATGGGCAGCAGCCTCGACAATAGATGCGGAGAACATGGTCCACTCGGACTCTATGTCTCCAACATCCCCCGGAATCTGGCCGAAGCTCTCCCGGAGGTGGGAGTTGAATACATCCCTGGCCGAGGGCTCCACCAGGCGTTCCCAGCAGACCCTCACTATGCGCTTGGGCCTGCCAAGTCTGTCCGGCTTTCTGCTCCTCCAGCGGATCCAACTCACCAGCAGGTGGTGATCAGTGGACAGTTCAGCCCCTCTCTTCACCCGAGTGTCCAAAACATGCGGCCGAAGGTCTGATGATATGACAACAAAGTCGATCATTGACCTCCTGCCTAGGGTGTCCTGGTGCCAAGTGCACTGATGGACACCCTTATGCTTGAACATGGTGTTCATTATGGACAATCCGTGACTAGCACAGAAGTCCAATAAGAAAACACCACTCGGATTCAGATCGGGGAGGCCATTCCTCCCGATCATGCCTCTCCAGGTGTCACTGTCGTTTGCCACGTGGGCGTTGAAGTCCCCCAGCAGAATAATGGAGTCCCCGGGAGGGGCACTATCCAGCACCTCCGACAGGGACACCAAGAAGGCCGGGTACTCCGCACTACAGCTCGGCCCGTAGGCCGAAACGACAGTCAGAGACCTATCCCCAACCCGAAGGCGCAGGGATGCATATTTTCTACATTGTTAAAACTGGAACTTCACAGACTAGCTATTGAGAACTAAAGAAGACTTTTGGATGACAGGCAAAACATCTTTAAGAAACAAAAGAAGATATTCAGTTGTCTTCTACTTAAGCAATTTGGATTATTTTCTGAATAACTAAGAAGCTAAACTGGTGTACGTAGATATTGAGCTTTGTTTTTTTCAAAAATGGAAGAAAACTAAAACAAATCTTTTTTTAAATGTGCATTGTTGCGTGGGCCTAATGTTTTGTTTAACAGTTAACACAGAAATTTGGGAGTCATGTTATAACCAAGATGAATTTTTTTTTGGAAAACAAAGCTATATGGATTTTTAGTTAGTGGTAAATGTATTATACTATAGAAATAAAAGCGTTTACTGAGATGAATGGCAATTGCAATGTTTTTGTTTTTTTTTTTCACTTGTTAGAGCTTAGTTGAAAAGCACATAGCCGTAAAACCTGTGAGTCAATTATTGCCATGTGGTCATGGTCTACAGGTTTTACTCTTAGGTTTTGTGAAATATATCTTGGTTTAATTGGAGTCTTAATTTGTAGAGTGTTCTTTATAGTTGTTTACTCCTCATTACACCAGACTGCACTATCTATCATTAAAGCATGTAGTGGATTTTGCACATCATTTAAAATGGTGTACTTTGTATAACCTGTGCATCCATCAGTCATACATTCGCATATTTGCCTCGATTATATGGCTAATGTAAAATGTAATAGGGTTATTAAATGCTGAAACCAAAATGTCTTAAATAAGTGAACATAAATTAGACCAAAGCCTGGCTGTACATTTGCCAAAAGTGGGTTATTTTTCTCTTTGTACCATTTAAGTTGTCAGCTGTTAAAGACACAGCCAAAAATGATACTGTGACAGTTCATATACACTATACTGCCAAAGGTATTGGGTCACACCAAATCAATGAATTCTGGTGTTAGAATCACTGTCATGGTTGCAGCTGTATAAGGCTTGGTGTGGAGAAACTTGACTGGCTTGCACAGTCCTGACATCAATCTTCTTGAACACCTTTGGCATGAATTAGAGCAAAGGCTGCAGTTCTGGTTTTCTTATCTAACTATGACACTCCTAAACCTTGTGGAAGATGTTCATGTTCATGTGGATGTTAAAGTAGACAGACAAATTCTTTTGGAAATGTACAGTAGTATATGTTGGAAGGTGTCTCTTTCTACACTCGACAATTGTCTCCCTTGCTCAGTTGAACAATTAACTCTTCATTTGTCGCTTGTCATTATTTGCAGCTGGTTCATGTGCCAGAAACCTAAAAAAGGCAGACAAACCACCCACCTACTTCTACATTCTGTATTTTATTAACTTTACTTCATGGTTGGTTTTGTTCTATAGATATTTACTAACATTTTGTTAATTCATTATTTGTTCCACCTAAAAGGAATCATCTTCTTTTACTTCTCTGCCTGTTGGATCCTCTGCCTATAAGTGTCTTTCGTTTTATTAATTTTGGTTGTGTAGGTAAGGTTTCTGGACTGTTTGCCTCCAATGACACCTGCAAATGAGTCTTTAACTCCACCTTGTGACTGTTATACCCAGAAAAATTAAACTGTTCAAGGTAAAATACCAGTGTGATGTCAGCTTCATGAAAATAAGATAACTACTGATAATAAATGTGTATATTTTTTATATAAAATTGAAAGAGCTTGCAAAATAAGATCAAACAGATCTGGATATCCTTTAATGCATTGTGTTGTATATAACCTATACATTGTGTGAACAAAAATAAATGCAATTCACACTCATATTACTGTTGTACATGTTCAGTATCTTCCATTTAAGCCATTCTGGTTGTTCTAGATATTCTGGGGATGTGTTGTTTTTGGTCATCTAATAGAACATTTAATCTTCAGCTGAGGTCAGAGTTGCTCCATTCTCAAATACAATTAAGCAATGGTGACAGGACATTTAGTATTGTGTGGCATGAATAATTTTCCAATTGCAAGTGTTAATACAGGTGTTTGCTTCCCCTCAGTACCTCCTTCTCTGCTTTTAGCAATAGCAGATACCACTAAATTCACTGTGTGATTTTCTTTATCAGTTTATTTCAAGACTAAAAATTATAATGTGACTGCAGCAATGAAGTGTAAGCTTCTTCATTAACAGAGCATGACTGGTAATAGCTTCTGGAAAAAGTTAGCTATTTACCACTAAAAATTTGCCTGATGTTAATTTGGTCTTCTGTATGTAATAAAACAATTTTATTACTATGCAGTCAAAACTTTTTTACCAGTGCAGCTTATGCTAAAACAGTCAAGTTCATGTTTCAACAGCTTCATTAAAAGTACTCCTTTACAAGCACATTCCTGTAGTCTTTCCTAAGTCTGAATCCAGTCGTTACAATATGTGTCCACACAATTAACCAGCCACTGCATTTTAATAATGACCACCGATCATTTTTAGCTTTTGTGTAAATGATTTGGACTTTTTATTTTATTTTTTGGGAGCCACTTTGTTGCTCTGTGTAGCCTGACTCTTTATTGCAAACTGGATTTTATTGAACCTATTAGTGTTATAAAGTCTCATTGTCTCTGTCAGTTGTGCTGATGTGGTCCTGTCCCTGCTTTTTGCCCATGATGAGTACAGTTGGATGAGGGTTGCCCTCCACAAGCAGGGGAAATCATACCTCACAGTTAGGCCTGCAATACTCTACAGTCACACCTCATTGACCACTATTACAGCAATGGAAACCAGATCATTGCCGAGGGGGTGCCACACCGAAGGACCTGTTCTCGACCTCTTAAATCATAACTCAGTCTCATTGCTAGTTACACTGTTTATAAAAAGGACAAATGATTTAGGAGGTTAGCGGTATATTTTGTTTTCTTTCATTTAAGGCAATCTTAAGAGATAAGAAAGATATCTGAAGAGAATATTGTTATTTTAGAGAAAAAAGGTTATTAAAAAATAAGATGGTCTTCTACTTAGAAGAATAAAATATAGGTATTCACACTCTTAAAACATGTTGACATTTAGTCACATTTCCACCATAATGTATTTTATCCAGAAAGTTCAAAATTAGCTTTATTTGTTAGGTTTGTGCACACAAGTAATTTGACTTTTGTTCTGCTTTGCTCTCAAAAGGGAAAAAAAAAGGTTTTTGGTAATCATTTGTATATACTGTGTTTTTACAAAAGAGTAAATATGCTTGGTATTTTTCTGGGGAGAAACTGTATCTGTGGTGGCTGGTTTTTGCAAATACTGCTCTGTAGTGCTGAACTTAAAACCCTACCATAAAAGCCTAAAACTTTGTCTCCAGGATATGTGGGGTGTGCAGAGATTTTAGCTGCCATTTTCTTGACCCTAGAACCGTACAAATCGCAGATGGAGAGAAGGTCAGCCCTGATGATTCTTTCTGTAGGCCTAATTGTTCCTTGTAGTTTGGACCTGTGCTGTTTTTTGGATGAGTCAAACCGCACAGTGATAGACGAACACAGGACCTACTGAATAATGACAGTGTAGAAGATGACCAGCAGCTCCTAAGGAAGGCTGTACTACTTGAGTTGCTGAAGGGAGTACAGTCCCTGCTAGACCTTCTTCCGAACAGCTCAGGTCCCGAGAAAGAGAAACTGTAAGGGATCCACAGTTGACACAGTGTTGTTGATAGTGATGGGACTTATGGCTCTTTGGATCTGTTCACTTCAAAGAGCCATTCCAATAAGCCCTTTTTTGCATATTTTGAAGAACAAGCCATTTCACCCCTAAAATAGAGTTAAATATATACATTTTCGGGAAACCTGGCATGTGTGGGTAAAATTTCCAATTTAAGCTAAATCATCTGTATTAAGATTAATAGTTTTATTTAAAAGGTGACACTGTGATTGTCTTCATCTCTCGCACTGCATGCGTCGGAGTAACATTATAAGCAAGCAAAGTAGTAAAAAGCAAAGAATCCAGTCGTTCATGAACGTCACATCACTAGTTGTTAAAGATGTTTAGGGGATGCAGTGTGGGGGATGTTCTCCGGACGTCCATTGTCATCTCCACTGTCTTAAGCAGGTCAAGCTCCAGGTGGTTCTGACTGCACCAGAAACTTCAGGAGTTTCACAGAAGGATCTGCTGAGGTGCAGTCATTTGTGTACAGAGAGAAAAGGAGTGGGGAGAGAACACACCTCTAGGGAGCGCCGGTGCTGATGCTGTTTGTGAGGAAGAAGATGCTCCCCAGCCTTATCTGTTGTTGCCGGTCAGTTAGGAGGTTGGCACTGTGAGCTGGGTTAGGTTCAGGTGGGGGAAGTCTGGGTCTATTGTGCTGAAGGCTGAGCTGAAGTCCACAAACAGGATCCTGGTATATGTCACTGGGTGGTCAAGGTGGTGCAGAATGAAGTTGTAATCTCAAGTTGACTGCACCATCTGGCGACCTGTAAGGGGTTTGCTGAATATATAAACTATATAAAAAAACTATAGTATGCAATCAGTCAACCTAAAGTAGTGAAGAATTGTAAAGCAGAAATAAAACCCTATAAAGTGCAGTGTGTATTTTTTCCTTTACTTTGATAATCCAAAATAAAATCCAGTTAAGATGTTTAATCTAGCTAAATCTAGCTGTTCAGTGAAGGTCTCAAAAGTTTGTTTTGACAGCATCACGAAGAACAAGGAACACACCAAACAGGTCAGGGAAAAGTTAAAAGCAGGATACAACAATATTCCAAAATTTAAGCATCTTTTAGAGCATTTTCAACTAAAATGGAAAGAGTATTCAACTAGGGCATTAATCAGAGAGTCAGCCAATTACTAGGCCTTTGGTAAACCTGGAGGAGCTATAGAGATCCACAACTCAGAGGGGAGAACCTGTCAACAGGAACACATTAAGCTATTTAGTCATAAGAGATCCAGATTAAAGTTAATCACAAGCCATGTAGGTGACACACCAAACAATCTGGCCTACATCCAAAATGCTGTGTATAGAAAAGACACAAACCATCCTCATAGTAAAACATGAGAGCGGCAGAATCACACTGTGATGGTTTTCTCCCACTAGGGACAGGGAAGCTGGTCAAAGTTTAGGAGAATATAAATGCAATGAAATACAAGCCAAAACAGCTGTTAAGTGGCACAAAAGAGTTTAGACTGATTTGGAGTTTCAGCTTCCAGCAGTACAATAACCCTTAGCATACACAGACCTACAATAGAATGGTTGGCGTCCAAACATGTTTTTGTATTGTAGTGTTTCAGTCAAAGTACAGACCTAAATTTAATTGAGATTTGTAGCAAGACTTAAAAATGTATGCTTACACTTTCCATCCAATCTGAATGAGCCTATATGAGTTATATTGCAGTGATACAATTTATACAATGTAACTGTCAGGAAAAACCTTGCAAACATCAGTTTTTCAGAGAGTTTTGCACTTGTAACAATCTTTTCATAACTGAATTACATCTGACTTCTGACATTAATAGTTTTATACACTTCTGTAGAGCCTGTGCCCTTCCTCCATCTACAGTGGGCACAAAGAGACAGCTGTGGTCTAGTTTAAAACTCTGTCCCCCAGCATGTTTACACAACGTGCCACGCAAAGTTGTTGGCAGCTTCTCAGCATTGTTTGGTGATTGGCTGGCAGCTAAGTGATGGTGACGGACTGTGATGTTGATGTATTTACCTCCTCTGTGCTGACAGGAAGCTGTTCCTACATCCTGATTGACTAGGCTTCATCTCAGTAGCCAGCACTGCTTTGTTTAACCGGGTCAAAGTGGGGAGGGTTTGCTTACTCACTCAATGAGATGTCCATGAAGATAAGAAGAAGACCTTCACTAATCTTGGCTGACATTGGCATCTTGGCAACTCACTGTTGCACAACAAATGATGAATATCAAGTAGAGTTTTTTTTAGATAAGGTCTATGAATACATTCAGTATAAAATGACTGATCCACATCTCCACAGTTGGGTGTTTAATTATGTGACTGAAACCTTTGCTTCTGATACAAACATGATTATACTTGATGGAAACCAGAAAATACACCTATCCTACATACATCTGGGATTACGATCCAGAAACTTGTCTGAACCTGAAGAAACCAGAAAGGTTTAACTAAAAAAATCCACTTATGTTAAAAACGGTCCTGCTCAAAAGCACAATTAGCCTATATTTCTGTTGCTTAGTTTCCCACCATGTGAATAGTTTTTGCATGGCAACATTTCTTTGGTATTTTATTGTGGTTTGTTGGTAGCTCACTTAAAGTGCTAATTTCACTTGTTTTATTTAAAGGCAACAAGGTGAAAAATAAAAGTTGTGCCAGTGCTGCATTGGTGCTAATGTATTAACAAAATCAGATTGACTGAGGTTTTATTTGGGTTATCCTCACAATAAAACTGTTGAAAAGGTTGCAAGTCAGTTAACAGATGCCAACTGTTTACAGAGTGGCTCAACAGATGTTGCTTGCAGTTGAAAGTGTCAAAGACAGTTGACGGGCTCTTCTGCAAAACCCATCATGCACACAGACTTAGAAAATTTAAGCCCAGGAGAGAAATTACAATCTGTCTCAGAGCTGAAAAAATGATTTATTTACTTCCTTTTACATGTGTGCTTATAATAAAACAATGTAAAATCACAAACCAGTTCAATAAATGTTTTTATTAGAAACTATATTTCTGTTGCAGTAAAGTAATAGAAAACCAACAGAATCAACAGTCCTGGCATGTAGAGTACTGTGAAATGAAAAAAAACTTAAATCTACCAAGGGTATAAATATTTTGGACCTTATTGCTAAAACTACTTTGATTAAAAAGTCGATTTGAGATGGCAAAATATATAAAGAGTAGCAATAATTGAAATGCTGCTCAGTTCAAATGATCTCAAATCATTTGAAATGGAAACCAAATCAGAAAGATGTGAAGGAAAACAGAAAACTATGATCTGTTGCCAAGAATAGCTAAAATGACCCACATACCTTCAGTTTGAATAAATCAAAACACTTGAAGCGGTAATTTTGAATGTTCAACAGAGAAACAGACTGGGGGAAGAAACTGTCTCTGTGGCGGCTGGTTTTAGTGAACAGTGCTCTGTAGCGGCGGCCTTGCATTTTTTTCCTCACTTTGCGTAGAGTAAAAAAATATTTGATAACTTTTTCTTTATGTTTTGCTTTAGAATAAAAATTGCTGTGTTCACAGTGCATTAGCATTTGTGGAAATAAAAGCTTTTAACTTCTGCTTTTTTAAAGACTGATTATTTTGAACACTACTGTATGTCAAGTATTTGTTCTTTGTAATGTTTTTACCTCATATGTATGTGTGTTAAATACATAGATACTATGTGTATATGTTTATGTATACTATAAATACAAAATACAATACTATATGTGTGTGTCTATATGACAAATACAGCTTGATGGTTGGTTCATGACTGCTTCTTTTTTTACAGGACTTAAGGAAGTATAACTCTAGGTAAGCAGAGGACTTCAAATACCAGAAAGCAGAAAGGACATATTTCAGGAAAAGAGAAATCTGTTTGGACAACCCTTATCATATAGGACCAACAAAACCTGAGACATATCTAAAAATATATATACTCTATGAATTATTAATAAGTGATTCACTTCCACTGCAAATTATTATTATATTAATATCATGTTTTATTTATTTTATACTAGTGTGTACTTTTTTACTTATATAAACTGGCACAACTATTATTGGGAAAGATTAAATAAATATAAAATAAATACACCATATAAATAAACCATAAAGACACCTCTGCGCCAAACAAAGACTGAAACTCTAACCTAAATCATCCCATACTGAATGTTTTAAAATCAGTACATCTGCAGCATTTGACTAATTACTACACTCCATTGGATTGGTTTGCATTGGGATCCAGTTCTGCAGATGACGCGACGATGGCTCAGTGGGTGAAAGTAGTTGTTCCGCAGTCCGGAAGTTGTCGGTTTGATTTCAGCTTTCTCCTGATACATGTCGATGTGCCTCTGGGCAAGGCCCTTAACCTCAAGTTGCCTACCTATCTGCGTAATGGTGTATGAATAAATGTGATTTGGTGAGTGCAGCTCTAGTATAAAATGCTTTGAGTGATTGGTATGACTGGAATAGTGCTATGTGGGTTCCATCCACTTACCATTCAAATCATTTTTTAGCTACTGCAAAGACAGAAAGACCTGTTACAAAAAGATTGCTCTTGGTATGACAGATGGCCATATCTAAGGGAGTTTTCACACCTACCATGTTTTGTCTACCTTAAACGGACCAGAGTTTTCCCCCATGGTCAGGAGCTTTTCTGCAAATGTGAATACACACAAGCGAACCCTGGTCCTGAGCAAACTACCAGATCGAGACCCACTTTTGGAGATGATTTGGTCCGCTTCCAAATAGACTCTGCGATTTGCTTGTGGTATGAATATGATCAAGCCTTAATCCGACCCAACCACAGGAAAGATAGGCCTTTTTGGACTTTAAAAGCCACAGTGGCAACAGCCAGGAATGCAGCAAGCATTACTTCCATGATAGTTATCCTCCATTTTCGGGTCTGTCCCGCCCTAGTAATTTCTGTCCAATGGGAGGAACGATCGTCACACGACTGGGATTGTTTACAAGTTATCAGCTAGTTCATTTGCATGATGTACAAAGTGAAACGAACCGCACCAAACGAAAAAAAAAAAAAAAGTTCCGCTTTCGGCCGGACCAAACAAGGGGACCAGTGGACTTTCCTGGTGTGAATACACCTTAAAATTATTTGAGCACTGCAGGAGCAAATGATAGGTGTGGAAACCAGGGCCTGTTGTGACAGGCAGCAGAAAGGTAGATTAAAACAAAACAGGAAAATCTAAAACTAAAACACATACATTTGAAACTAAGATAGATTATCACAGAACCACAACATGACCAGGATGGGACAGCAATTTTTTATCTTTCAATTTTGGCTAAGAGAGAGAGCGTGTGTGCGTTTGAACAATTACAGCTTCCAGCTTTAAATCTTTAGACGTCCAGAAAAGCTAAAATAAAAATAAAATCTTGGTGACAACTTAATGAGAGATCCATACTCCAAGAACTTGTTACCAGCTTCATATTTACCAACCTAAGTAATATCTTACATAATATGCAATCATGAATTATTATATTAAACTTTAAAGTGGGGGATCATGCTTAACATTTAGCAGTCTTCAGGAAGCCCTGCATCAGAAGCAATAATTTAAACCCGCACACACAGACACACATGCCATTGCCTTGTCAGCTAACCCCCTCTAGTGCCGAGCATCATGCACAGATGCGCGCTGTCGCCCAGCATTGCCTCCGCTGTTGCTGCTGTTTCGTTGCATCCCAATCATTCCTCCGTTCACCTTCCACCATCTCTCTGCAGCAGCGGACCGAGCTGGAGCTGCAGCCGGAGCTGGCAGTCCGCGGCGCGCTGCCGTACCAAACACACGGTGTCTCCAGTCTGTCACGACTCTGCGTGTATTTAACTGCGTTTTGGTTGCCATTTCGAAACAGTGACGTCCGTATAGAATCTACAAAGTTTTTATTAGACAAGTGTTTTTAACCGGCTCAGACGATCTGAGTTCAGTTTAAATATTTTCGGGACTTTATCCAAAAGCTCCCCATCAGCGCCGAGCTGCGGCAGCCGCCAGGTAATAAGGATGAACCACCTCGCTCCACACGGGATCAACTATAAGGACCAGAACCCGTGGATCTAAAGGACCCAGAGTCCTTCATCTCTGTTCTAACAACGAAAAGTTAAAGCCGATGGTGAATGCTGCCGCAGACATGAGTTTTGGAAACAGATTCTTCGTTTCACTCTTTCTTGGAATTACGATCAGTCGTTTCAGCCGCTGCAATCAAGGTAAGACAGCGCACTACGCTCCACTCTGGGCCACCTGGGTTAGTTTGTGTACTATTGCACTTTTGGTTATACGGTTTAATTGAACCACTGTTTTAGTGTAGATAGTATTTGAAAGTAGATATTATTGCTGGGCAGAATATGTACCTCCTGATGCAATGTCCACTGGCAGTTAAAGAAAGTCATCACAAAACTCCTTCAACACACTCATTGCAAATGCTCACAATATCAGTTAAAGAAAATGTCAAATGCATTGTTTCATATTTGAATTAAATATTGCAATCGTTTTTATTTACTATGAAAACTATTAAAACAATTTACAGGCTGCCTAGTCAGTTTAAATTTATTGTTGCTCACTTTTGGTAGTCTGCAGATGAATCTATGATGGCAAATTTTTTATTTGAATGCAGAGATGGTCACAACCCTCAAATCCATAGATTACCTTTAGTTATTTCTTGATCCTTTAAAAGGAAGTGAAAAAACAACTTTCACCCTTTTGTTTTTGTAATTCAGATGAAATAACCTTTATTAAACATTATACATTACTTTCACATGCCCAGACACATTGATGGGACTGCCAAAAGATCAAACCTGTGTAAGTCTTTTTGAGTGAATGAGAGCAGACTTTAATGTGTCACTTTTCCAGCATTAATTCAAAAGTAAATTTTAATGGACTAATAATCAGTTTGTTTACAGATAATTGATTTATGTGCATCTGAAGTTAAAAATGTATATATGTAAAGTCGAAACCACTAGATTTATTTTTCATAAAGTATAAAAGACCACTTGCTTGTCTTTGTGTGTTCCTGCACATCTACCCCCATCTGCCATACACACGCACACATCCAGCTGTATCAGAAAGGTTTAAAATAGTTCTATTGATTGTGAGGAGAGAGCACTGTGGGATCTGCCCCCCAGGTTATATTTTATTGTTCTCTGTGTTCAATAAGAGCGATGCTACTCCCTGTTCTCTTAGACAGCTGCTATATAACAGCCTCACGGTGTGTTTTTCTGTGCCGCAGATTGAATGATTGAACTCATGTCTGCTTTCAGTTGTAGTTTAGTCCTTCATATTGACTGGTACGGGACCTCAAGTGGCACAATTGTAGTCGCTCTCCACCACAGAATGTAGTGCGGCTCAGTGGGAAAATAAGAAGCTAAAACTCAAAACAGAGTTTTCAAAACAAAAGGCAATAATTTGATGGAGGTTTTATGCAGAGCCAGACCTAAATTTTATGGGGCCCTAAGCAGAATTAAATTTGTGGCCCCCATTCCATTTTACATTATTTCTTAAAAATATCGCTGTAAATAAATTTTTGAAAATTTTATTAAATTATTCATTTGGGTTTTGCAGTCATGTCCACAGTATCTTTTATCAGGAAAGAAATTAAAGAACTGTTATTTACTTGTTGATGAGGTTGCAGGGTGCATAAAATGTGACTAGTTGCCTTTTGTATAATCACATAATAAAAGTTACATTTGTAAGGTTTTTAAAATCCTAAATACAGTTCACTTTTAAGCTTGCAAGAATTTGAGATATCTTAAAAGTAGCTATGCATAAATCTATGAAGTAAAGGTTTAGGGATTCTTGGAAAAAAAAAGTAACCAAGAATTTAAAGTTTTGAGATCTTCTGTGTGATAAATCGTGTGCCTCACGGGGCACCCAGCTAGCCTGCTGCTCAGTTTACTTATTCCTTGGGCCCTCTCTGACTTTAGGCTTGTGCATGTATAAGACTCTCGGGGTACAATATCCTTAAATTAAAATGCCACAGTTTTACAGTATCACCATATTTATGAAAACATTTAAAATAACAATACATAATCAAATTTTATTTAAAACAGAAAAAAACAACCAGTATTTCTACCACTGCCCAGAATAATACAACATATAGCTTAAGATATACAATAATGTTATCTGTAACATTTAGTTATTTTTGTGAATTTTGAACTGAGACATGGTTTCCACGCCATGACTTTGAACTATTGGTACTGTATGATGAAAACTTTAGAGGTTTTAAAAATATATGTTTTGAAGCCATGGTTGACATTGATACCAAAACTCGTCCAAGTCCAGAACATTTACATGTATTAGCATCAGTTTGTTTCTGCGTTACTTTTTTTTTTGTCATTTTACAAATTGTGGGAACAATATTGTGTTGGATTTTTACAGCTTCAAAGCTGTTGAAAAGCTTTTCTCACTTACTTCTTGAAAAACATCTAAAACACATGTTTTACTTGCCCGGCTACAGTATAGACCGTGTTAAGGCTGTAGGCTGGGGACAGATCCCAACTCTATCACAGAGCAGCAAAGATCAGGGGTTTTTGATCCGTACTTTCTAACAAAGACAAGCTGAACTGCAGAGATTGGGGATTTCACAGACAAAATGGTCGCATTGTTGGCTGCTGGAAGAACAATAAAAACCAATCACTTTTTGCTTCTTGCTTGTGTGCCTCCTGACTGAACAACATATCCGTCACCTGCGCCCAACAGGGACTGCAGACAGTTATTAACAAAGCTCTACTCACTCAAGGCTGAACAAGCCTGTGCTCCCCACTAACAGATCTGCTCCTTTTCACATCACTGTTTACCAGTTTGCCAGCCTTGTTAAGTCAGCGATGATAGTGATTACTGTAATCTTTCATCTGTTTTGCAGAATTATTTTCGTTTGTTTTCAATCAGAGCTAAACCAGGTGATAATGTTTAGTTCCAAACTTCTAACATAGCTCAAACATTCATTTGTTTTTGTTCCATCATTTATTATTTAATTTTGCAGATAAGATCCAGTTAGTCATCTGAGTGAAATAACTGCCCTAGATTTGAATGAATGAATGAATGAATGAATAAATAAATATTAAATAAATGTTTGGATTGATTTAGGCAGATGTCTGATTAAAGCTTGTGCTCTTACAAAGCCGAATATAGCTGAGTACAGCTATAACATCACTAGGTGGAGATATTCAAAATTAGCATGAAGTCAAAGAAAATCAATCAACCAGCAAAGCCAGATCTGCCTGAAAGTGTTACCTCTGCACCTTTCACTTCGCCGACATGCACATGCAGGCCTATATATTTGTATGATCAGTTTTTAGGATACATATGGAAAATTCTTACTGATTTCAGTATTTTGCCAGTTTATTTTCACTCCAGTTATCTTCACAGCAAAACCTAATCGCTGCTACTCCCTGTCATATCATCTAGTTTAATAAACTGTGGTAGAATAACGCTGATTCTCATGGAACAGTAAACGTATTGGGAAGGGTTGTTTATTTTCTTGCAAAAGTTTGCTTTTGTCTCTGGTGTTTTATTTTTATTGATTTGAACTTGGAGGAGCATGGAGGTGCTGTGGTCAGCTCTGCGAAAGTAGCCATTTATTATGTTGCTGGTCAGCTGGGGGGCTGCCTTTTGTAAAGTTTGTATGCTCATTCCATTTTATTTTCTGCTTTAGCTGCTCCTTCTTTGTCCAGAAATACAGAAAGTGGTTGAATAGTCTTTTTGAGAAGGAAGTTTTACGAGTAAAATGGCTCATTTTAGTTCTGTATAATGTTGAAAAAAAAAAAAAGTGAAAACAAACTCGGGAGAAACCCCAGTGTTTAAGCATGGAGGCAAAAAAAAAAAAAACGTGGGGGGACAATTCACCTCCAACAAGGTTATTTTTTTTTTTACCATAACTTTCAAAGCAAAAACCTCTTCTTTTTTATACAGTTTATCACTGTGTTTTTGTTTTCTTTTTTTTTTTCTTTCTTAAAAAACTATGTATTACAAAAATGTGATACTTTTAAACATAATATCTCCATTTCTGTTTTTTTTCTTTACCATTTTTCTTTTCCTAAAAACTCAGGGGAAACAAACCTTTTCTACAAGTAAAAGGAAAAAAAAAATGTGATCCTACAATAAAAAAAACAAAAAGGGGGGACTGGGAATATTCATTAAAGTACTTAGGAATTTTTTTGCCTTCAGGTGTTTAAAAAAAAAAAAAAAAAGAAGGGCTATATAAAAAACAAACCATAAAAAAAAAAAAACTTATGTGTACTGTGTGGTGAGGGGTGATCAAAAAGGTTGTCTGCTTTTTTTGTTAGGACTTAAAAGTTCACGAAGGGGAAAAAGAGTGCTTTTTATAAATTTAAAACATCTTTAAAACTTTTTTAATCAAAATCATTCCAACTGTCTGAGTGCTCAATCTTTAATATGTAGAATTTTCTACATTTAAACTTTAAAAATGATTAAAAAAAACTTAAACAGATAATTATTGTTAATGTTCTGAAATTAAGCCCAGCATTTTGAGATGACATAATTTTTACAAAATAAAGGTGCTTGCAAAGTTGGAATTAGGTTTTGTAGCCCCCCACTGGTTGCCTTGACCAAGAAGAATGGTATGTGTGGACATAAAAAAAGCATTCCTGCCATGTAAGGCTAAAAAAAAACTCTTCTACTTTGACTGTTCTGCATTCAGAGAGCACCCTCTCAGTTTTCCCGAACTTGGGTTTAGTGCCACCCCCCACCATGGCTTGTTTTAAACTGCCAACAGGATTTTTTATGATTTTCTTTCAACAGTAGTCTTCTCGTTGCTGCTGAGAGGTCAAGTTTGGGTAAAGGACTAATGGTTATCCTGCTGACTGATTCTCCCACCTTCTCCAGAGTCCTCATGGGGGGCTACTTGTGACTTGGCTTCTCTGGATAATTTTGAACCTCTCCTTGCCCTTAAACTTGCTTCGTTTTTCAAAGGGGATGGGACCTGGCAGGTTTTCAGTTTGTGCCAAAAAAAAAACATCCATCCATCCATTGTTCTCGGCTGATTCGGCGGGGGTCGGGTCGCGGGGTTTTCAGGCAGCCTAAGGCAGGAGGGGACCCAGGGGGAACTATCCCTGTTTCCCCGCCACTGGGCCAGGGGCGTCGTCCAGGGGGCAAATTGCCAAGGCATTTTCCCAGGGGACGGGCCCAGCAGAAAAAAACCATTAGGGGTTTTCCTTAAGCGGTTGTCCTGGTCTTCCCTCTGGCCTCCCTGTGTTCCCGGTGGGGGGACATGCCCATAACCACCCTCACCAAAGGGAGGCGGTCCAGGAGGCATTCCTAAAAACCAGATGCCCCGAGCCACCTTCAAACTTTGGCTTTCATACTCGATGTGAGGAAAGCAGTGGCTCTACTCCTGAGGGTTCCCTCCGGATGGACCCAAGTTTCCTCAAAACCCCTAAATCTATAAGGAGAGCCCTAGACCAACCTCTGCGGTGGGGGGAAAACAAAAAAACTCATTTCGCTGCTTTTGTATTTCCGGAATGTCCTCTCGTTCTTTTGGTGAATCTGTCTATCGATCTCACGCTCCATTTTTCCCTCATTCGTGAAAAAAAGGGGGACCCCAAGATACTTGGGGAAAAAAAAACTCCTCCAGGGACCCTGCTGAGGTGGTAGAGCTGGTCCAGTGTTCCACGGCCAGGACACAAAAAAAAACCCACACTGCAAAACTTCCTGAATCCGCGAGGGCTCGGACTATCCAACGGACCCCTCCCGTCCAGAACCCCCTGAATAGGGGACCTTGCCAGGGAGGCGCAGGGGCAGTAATCAAAAAAGCAAAAAGGTGGCTACTTTTTGAAGAAAAACCTAGAATATAAGACATATTTTCAGTGGTTTCACCAATTTTTTGCTTCAGTATATAATTCCACCTGTGTTAAATTTTTTCATAGTTTTGATGCCTTCAGTGTGAAAAGCTACAATATTCATAGTCATGAAAAATAAGGAAACAACTCCTTTGAATGAGAAGGTGTGTCCAAACTTTTGGTCTGTTTTTTTTACTGTTATATAATACAGTATATAGTCAGTCAGTCAGTCAGCTTTCTACCCGCTTATTTTTCCATAAGTGGTCGTCGGGGGAGCTGGTGCCATTCTCCAGCAGTCTTATGGGGGGGGACGGGGTTTTTTTACACCCTGGACAGGTCGCCCTGTCCATCGCAGGGCAAAAAACACACAAATACAAAAAACCATGCACCCCCACTCATTTTCATACACTTAAGGGCAAAATTTAGATTGACCAAAATAAAAAACCTAAAAAACAGGCATGTCTTTGGACTGTGGGAGGAAGCCGGAGTACCCGGTGAGAAAAAAAACCCACGCATGCACGGGGGGAGGGAAGGAAAAAAAAAAACATGCCAAAAAAAACGCCATGCAGAAAGACCCCTGGCCGGGAATCGAACCCAGGACCTTCTTGCTGCAAGGCAACAGTGCTACCAACTAAGCCCAGGGATCTCTCTCCTGTATACATATGAATAATATTATCTCACACTTAATGTAAAAAAAATAAATGGATTATTTTATTGATTCTTAGTCTAAGATAGAAGAAAAGTATTCTGACACACTACAAAACCTGCCCAGTTCAATTTATCATTGAGATCCCCCCTTAATATGCTAATTTCTGAAATAATTTAAATTCAATGCACAGCAGAACACCAAAGAGCCCGAACACTTCATGGCCTCCTCTCACAAGTAATGGTATAATGGCCGTCTGGTGATATTATTTGTGGTTGAAATTACTTGCAGATATGTTGACAGGACACTAACATGTATAACTGTGAATAGAGGTTAAGTATTTGACTAGTGACTTATAGCCATGAATTCCCTTCACTTTTTTGGGGTTAAAACACACTTCTTTTGGAAATCAGCCACATTAAAATATTTCCTTTCCTGCCATTTACTATTTTGTTGGATGTTTTTTTTTGGATCACAGATTGATGAGAGAGAGAGTGTGTTGAAAATTCTTTCATGCCTGTCAGGTTCCCTCTGTTATGGATAGTTTTCAATTTCACAGCATATCATCTTTTCATCTGTTGAGAGCCCAATGCTTTGTTTACACCGCTAAATAACAATGTGCAATCCGCAGTGAAACACTTGCCAAAATCAATTTTTACAAGTGTCTGTTTATCAAATGTTGCTGTTTGTCTTCTAACATGGCATGCCGTTTGCTGCTTACTGGAAAGAACATGGAGAGGTGTTGCTAACAATTAGCTGATGTTACTACCTGTATATATGATATACAATATTTTTTATATTATACATATTTATGTGCACATTAAGTGTGATACTTCTTAAAAAAACATATTTGGTTGATGTGAAGGCCTCCTTTCACTTTGAAAAGGAAGTGATGTACACAGCTGTCGACAGCCCTGACCACCAATTTCAGAACACCAAATTACTTTTCCACTTCAGATTTACATCAAGTTACACTTTGATAAGCCATAATTAGGTCATTTGTTGGGACAGTATAGCTATTTTGGGGTGTTTGTGTGGCCTGCGAGGGGTGTGGACCAGACAGGAGATGTCATCATTCTACTTGAGCTTCATATATTTATGGGCTGGCCAGCACACCTTCTATTTATATCCAACTAGAGGAACTCCCAGGGGACCTGCAGCTCCAGGCAAGGTCTTATGGGTGCCTTGCCCAAAGATAACTATGTAGTGGGAGAATGGATGGATGGATATTTACATGTAGGCAGTTTTAGGCTACACTGGCAATGTTCAGAAGAGCCAAATATATACACTACCAAAGCAGGTGCATGTTCATAAAGACGAGGCTTATGCACAGATTCAGACTGGCTTTTTTTTTTGGAAAAGTTAGTGCTTTAAATCCTGATTCTGCTGTCGTACAGAAAGTTGGTGTGCACTTTTAAAAAGAATACTCCTTCATACTGAGCAGTTTACAATGCAGGAGGAAACCACTCAAGCAATGAGCATGTCAGGAGAATGCTGAAATATCCTAAACACAGCATGGCTGACCTGTTTACATGATGTTTTTAAGCATTGACCCACTCCGCCGAGCTTATATCAGCATGACATTTTAAGGAAGATGACTATACTGACTAATTGTAAGTGGAAAATTATTTGACCTTATGACAAATTTGCTAGAAGCATTCCTCAGTAACTTAATTTAATTATTTTATCAATTTTTGACTAGGGAAAATCATGAAGTGCAAGATCAAACAATGATGATGGTAATTAATAAAAGCAAAAAAAAGTAAATAAATTTACAGAATCCCAGATTACAGCAAATAAACAAAGAATCCAAAAAAGGGTAAAGATTAAAGCATAAGCCATTAAATTCCTACCCTTCTCATAGGCTTTTGTTGTGCAACAGGTTTGGTATAACTATAAATAACAATAAATAAGTGCCAAAAGCAATTATTAAAAAAGTCATCAAAATAGTTAATGCTGTGCATTGCGGGATTCACCAACCTCTTTTGTTGTTTGTGTGTAGTTCACACCTTGTTCCCTCCTATGGCCGTGCCCAATACTATCATTTGTATTTCTAATAATTAAAAGAAATATTCAGATTTGTCCCCTTTTAAACCAAAAATTTAATACAGCAATATTAACAAAATTGACATAGACCTGTAAAAAATTAAATCACAATTTTACCTGAAAATGAACATTAGCTCTGTAGCTACTGCTACTGGCTATAACAAAATTATTAATAAAGACTTAGCAAAGAATTTTTGCAGTGATTTGCTAATAATTTTGCTTTAATTCTGGCAAACAATGGCAAAAAAATTAATTTGAGAAGGATTGCTCATAGTCCGAGAGGCAGCCAGTTATTTGTAAAGTATAGAAAGGAACAGTCATTACACAATATTTACATCAGATTTAAAAACTGGTTGTATCTAATATATACAATTTTGCTATCTGTAGTGATATGAGTCAGTCCCACTAGTCAATGTTGTTTCCTTACACTTCTGCAATGTGGTGTTACAATTAGAGGTAGTCAACTATGCTGGTTCTGAAAAGTTGAAATTCCTTTCTGTTCTTTCCTTTTTGTGACCGTTATTCAATGTGATTATGAATAATCCGAGAGTAACTCATGTGACCTGTGGTAGTTTACATACATTTTTGTTAATCTCACAGATGGCAAATACTTGGTTATCTACAACCACGTAGTGGCCTGCAACAACAGAAAACTCATTGTCTTTTTATTACATCTTTTCGGCACCAAATCAGACTTTATTTTCATGTTTTTGGGTAACAGTAGTATAGAGATATGTAGGAGTATATAAAACAGACAACAACAAAAAAAAAATCTTAGGTAGGTATCCTATTTTAACTATCAGTGGTTAAGTCACAACTGTCTTTACTGTCAGTTAAATAGAAAGGTTTGGGATTCAGAAGTGTTTCATTTCAAAGCAAAACCTTAAATGTGTCTTTCTTCTAAAAACTTTTTGGTCAAGATTTTTCTGTTTATAAAATAGGTAAAAACATATTGAAAACATCAGCAGATGTTTGTATTTAGTGAATTCTACTTTAAAAGTATAAGTATAACATTACTCTTACTCTGGTGCATAACATGGCTTATTATAAGACCTTTGGTTATTTTCCAGTAACTGCGCTGCTTACCTGCCCACAGTAGCCTAATAGTAACAATTAACAGCACTGGCAGCATCAACTGGTCCACCAGCCTGCCAGAGATACAGACAGGGCACAGACCTGTCATCAGTGGGGGAGAAAGAGAGACACTGAGTTGCTGGAACAACCAGCCAATAGAGGAAATATTAAACTAGCATTACAGAGAGGCTGTGGTTGGAGGATAAAACGATCAGCATGAAGTCTGTTCTTGCTGTGCTGGACAGGACAGTCAATCAATAAAATAATCTGCTGCAATTTCATAGAGATCAATGTCCATTTTCTACACCTAATCTCATACTGCTATAACAGCATGGGTCATTAAAAGCTCTCAGTTGCTGTTCCGAAGAAATAGCTTACTTTCTGGTTAAATTTGTCCTGAATAAATATCAGCTGTTACTCATGATTTGATGTGCTTTTTGTTTTTAATGCTTCTGTCTGAAAAAAAGTGTGCAGGTAACATGAGATGTAAAGCTAATACTGCTGCAATATCCACAAACATATGGCTTGCTTTTTAAAACCTTTGTGTTGGTTTTAAAATGAAATTTAACAGTTTAATAGCTCAGTACCCTCAACTTTTGTCACTTTAAAATAGTTAAAATAGTAAATTTTTCATAAGATATATTAAGGTTTTAAGTGTTAAACTTCAAACAATATTTAGAAAAAAATAATCTAGATCTGAAATTTTATGCGGTAATAAAAATATATTATTTTTGATAAACCCTCTCAACGCCACATCAGATTACAAAACTGTCACATATGTCAACTTTGTCAATCTTTTTTGACTGTGTTTTAAACCCTTTTCTGCTCCATATTCTCAGCATGACTGTCATGTTCAACATATGGATTTTCATATTTTGCATTATAGTAATGTTATATTGAAAGCTTAGGGAGAACATATTTATATCTCACCGCTAGCCCCAGTTTTAATCTCAATTTTTCAAGTCCAAAATCCATATGTTTTGGAATACCCTCTTGGACACACCAGGGGTTTTCACTCTATTACGCAGCTCATAGCCTTTTCTCCTTCCTGCATATGTCAATAGGTTTTTGGATTGAGGAACAGTGCGCACATGTTTTGAAGGGAACATATTTTGATAGGAACATATTTTGAATAACATAGCTTGAAGGGAAAAGGTTTTAATATTTGAACATCCGCTCTTTAGAAAGTGCATTTATTTATATCTAGCATAAATATATATATTCACACAGATCATATCAGGCTTGCATGTAGAGCACATTAAAGAGTTTAAACAGGTAGGTTTATTGTTCCTTTATAACATTTTTATTGGTTATTGCACTGAGCCAAGCTGATTAAAAATAGTGAGATATTTACTTTCTTCAGTTTGAAATTAATTTTTTCCATGCTGTTATAAAAATTCTCAATTAGTTTGTTTCTATGTATTAGGATTTGTTTTGGAAATCCTGTGGGCTCCATCGCACCAGGCTTAGACCACCACATGATCTACGGGAACTCCATGACCGTTCAAATGCGGCTCGATTAGGGCAAATCTGGAAAAAAGGAATTTCAGGATAAAGGCAATCATGGCACTACTTAATGCTGGCCAAAAAGGTTCTTTAATGCTTCTGTCTCAGGTATCACATCTGCATTCAGATGAGTCTTCACAGTCTAAAGAATTTCCCTGTATAAGGGAGGTTTCTGTGTCCCGGCCATCAGTTTTAACCTTTATGTGGAGAGGGAAACACCATCAGGACTTCTTTTTATAAACAGTATGATACAATGCAGGTCGGACATTCTTTGTACAGTGTTGTGCACTAAGAACCATGTCGTCCTATGCAGGTATTATAATCTGGCGCATAACTCCGTGCACATACACTATATTGCCAAAAGTATTTGTCAACTTTTACATTTACATGAACTTTGATGACATCCTTTTCTTTATCAATGAGGTCCGATTTGTTGATGGACCCAGCATTGCCAGCAATAGCAACTTTAACTGTTCAGCAAACATCTTCCAAAAGGTTTGAGGATTGTATTTATAACTAGATGAGAAAACCAGGATTGCAGCCTCAGCTCTAATTCTTCCCCAAGGTATTCCCCAAGTTTCTCCTCACCAAACTTTACACACCTGCACCCATGGAAGTGATTGGAACACTGGAATTAATTGATTTGGTGGTGGGACCCAATACTTTTGGCAATATAGTGTATCTCTGTGAGTGCATTCAAAAGGAATCATGCATAAAATTTAAAATCTTTGTTTTTCACTGATGACTGAGGTGATTATACATTGCTCGGAAACCTGATTTTTTTTGTTTTTCGTTTGTTTCTGTAACTATTGTATAACACTGCTGTAAAATCTCCACCATCCACATGTCTAGGTTTCCTTTTCACAGTATGCAAAATAAATATTATATTTGAACTGCAACTGTGGCTGACCAGATACTACTTTTTTGTTATCTGTGGCACACAAATAGGGATTTATTGTACCAACCCAGTGAGCAGGTCCTTGAGTCATCTCTGTCAAACAGGTGCGATCAGAGGCGATTGCTGATTTGTAGGAGATACGAATTAAAAAATATCTTCCTTAGACACACACATAATATTTTTTCGACATTTGTTTTGGTAAATCATCATAATAGCAGCCTTATCGAAACACACACCTTTGGCTTGTTTTCTTTGACGTAGTTATTTCACAGTAATAATGTTGGATATTTCTTTTAGAAAAAACTATGACTAGTAAAAATCTGTGTTGGTATAATTAGCCTCGAGGTCTACTTAGAAAGCTTTAAGTGGAAATTCATGACAAACTGACATATACAATCAAGTCATTTAAGAAAAACAATAGACATTGAAATAAGTGTTAGTATTGATACTTTGTGAATAACATTGCTATTTTCTTAGAATAACAATCAGGCATGTTCTGAAAACCTATTGTTTTTTCCATGACTACCTCATAATGCCATACGCCTTCATATAATTAGAACATCCTGTAGGTGTATTGTCACACATACCGTGCACTTGGCTTGTTTGACAAGGTGAATAGATGGGCCTCATTTAATATTTATGAATTTTGAAAATGTGTCATGGTCTCAGTCTACTGTTTATTCCCTAATGTTGCCACAAGTGAGGTTAAAAGAATTTCTATCAGTCCATTGGATATGCTGGCATCTGACTGAGGGTAAATTCACAGAGACATGCCTACCCCCTTTCACTGTAAATCACTTGTCTCGAGGAGAAATGCTTTCCTCTTGAATTATTAAAATCTACTGTCCTTGAGAGGGAAATATTGACAAGGTTGGCAATATTTTCCACATCAGAACTGCATTGTTTTTGTTAAACAGTTGTAGAAAGGTTAACTTCAGCCAGCAAGGGCATTTTGTTACAAAAAGATTTTATTTTCTATGATTAAAAAATAGCTTTATTTTCCATATCAGTAGTACAAACCAAACAGACATGACACTTCACTGATTGATGGAACAATAATTATCACTTCACCTTTTGCACCTGTTTGGGGGAAAGGGCATAGTAGATTGAAAGTGAACATTTTGTTCAAGGGCCATCTTGTGATGGCTAGAGAACTGAGTCAGAGAATATTCCTTCACCTGCTGTTCTTGTGGGTTGTATAGTGGTCAGTATATATCAAAAGTGGTATGAAGAAGGTAGAGAGTGAATATGAACTATTGTACCTTAAATTGCTGAAGAATGAAATACTGGTTCTGATAGAAATGTGTAAGAATGTTAAGTTCATCACAGTTTGTTGCATATAGGGGTGCAAAGCCACAGAACAATCAGGGAGCCGATGTTGATTCCTGTGTACCTCCAGAAGCACCAACAATATATCGTAGCATCAGAACTGGACCACATAGTAATTGAAGAGGGTTGCCTGCTCTTATGAATCATGATTTTCTTTTTAAACCATATGTGAGTGTGTGTCATGCACCTTGGGAACACATGGTACCAGGATGCAACATGGAAAAAAAAAAGCAAAGAAAAAAGCAAGCTAGTGGAGACAATATTATGACAGGAATCCTTGGATTCTGCAAATTAATTAATTACTTTGACACGTACCACCTAACTGCATAGCCTGTCATAATAACATTCCTTGATGGCTGTGGTCACTTTCAGCAAAAAAATTAACCCTGCCAGAAGGGGAAAAATATTTCAGGAATGAGTTGAGGAAGCAGAACAACAGTTTTGAGAGAGCATCCAGATTCCCAAGATCTTTGTCTAATAGAACATCTGTGGGATTTTTTGGACAAAGAATGGAGGCCACACCTGCTAACATCTTGGTGCCAGATACCACAGGGGTCTACTATTGTGAATGCATGCCTTGAAGTGTTGTGGTGTTTTGGACGAAAAATTAGGGCCAACACTTGATTTGCGGGCGATTATGCATAATGTTATGCTTAATCAATATATAGTGTTTAAAGGGGAATCCTTAGCACAGTAAAATACACATTACCGTGACACAATTGGGCTGATACTGATAAATCTAAGTGACTGCACTACACCATCAGGCATCACAGGAGGGGGTGGTTTTTGTGGCTGGCAGAGGAGGGAATAGACTTTTGACAGCAATCTGATATTAATCTATCTGTCCCCAGAATATGAGGAAAACTGTTGCTTTCTGTAAAAATGTTCACAGTCATCTTAATTTTGATCCAAGAAACAGCTTTTTTAGTCAGTATAAAAATGTAAAGATTAACACATTTATGACTGCAATTTGAGTTTCAGAGCAAAATTAGATGTCTTGTTAATGTTGTCAGATTGCTTACCATGATGTCTTTCTCTTTTTTTTCTGTTTCAGTTGTGTTGTTGGATACAACATCTGTGCTTGGAGAGCTGGGATGGAAGACATATCCCATAAATGGGGTAAGAACAGCACCTCGGCTTTCATTTGGTCTTACTGTACAGTTTGCCTACTTCCGAACATGGCCACTGCAACATTAATGAGATCAATTAAAGTGATGTGAACAGGTCAGAAGGAGTCTTACTGGCCTGTTTCATATATGCCTTCTTCTTGCATCACTATCTTCTTTTCACATGGGAAATGTTGTAATTCAGAGACAGATAATGAATTGATGTCCCTAAGGAAGATTCCTATTTGTTGTTCAGCTTATCCCCTATGAATTTCTGTCATTGGCCTCAATTTATCTCCATGTTTTCTATTCAGTCTATTCAGTGTATGTCAATGTCATGTTGGTATTTAATACATTTAATATACACATTTAATTTCTTTTCTTTTTTAAATTAACCATTACTTGTCTTTTTTCTCAGTCAGCTTTACCCCCCAACAAATTTCCATTGTTTTGTTTTAAAAATAAGTGCCTCTGGGTCTTGTAAACAATATTTTATTGCCAGGACTCCGGAACTTGGAAATTCTACTAAGGGTTGGAAAGACATTGTAATTGCATCATAACATAGAGATGTATTGATGACAAGCTGCAACATCCTCAGATCAAAACCCAAAACATCCTAAGCTCCTTTTTAAGTAGTCCGAATACCTTTGTGATGTATTCATACCTCCAAGTCTCTGTTGTCTGGCTGACTGCAAAGTCTGGCTGACTAGAAAGCCCATGTGACTTAATTTTTGCCTAGATTTCTGTGCCCGCAATCATTGTATGTGCAGAAGGCATCAATAAAACTCCCATTCAAGGGGTGGCACTAAACATAAAGCAGAAAAACGTGAGTCAGATCATAACCAGTAGAACAACAACTATGACCAAGGGTGTGATGATATATAAAACTTATTAGACAAGATAATAAACGACATTGGGTTCAAGAGAATAAGGCGAGATTTTAACTTTTTTTTTTTTTATCAGAATCAGAATCAGAATCAGAATCAGCTTTATTGCCAAGTTTGTACATACAAACAAGGAATTTGACTCCGGTACACTTTGCTCTTTGGTTTTTGTTTTTGCACTACAGAATATACATATTTACAATGTACAATATACACATATATAAATAAAAAGGTGCATTTGCAACATCTGTATGCTGTTGTTTTGTATTTTATTGTAATGTTCAACAGAGAAACAGCCTGGGGGAAGAAACTGTCTCTGTGGCGGCTGGTTTTTGTGAACAGCGCTCTGTAGCGTCGGCCTGAAGGCAGAACTCTAAACAGTTTATGTGCAGGGTGTGTGGGATCTGCAGAGATTTTAACAGCTCTTTTCCTGACCCTTGACCTGTATAAGTCCTGGATGGAGGGAAGGTCAGCCCTGATGATTCTCTCTGCAGTCCTGATTATTCGTTGCAGTCTGGACCTGTCCTGTTTTGTGGATGAACCGAACCACACGGAGATGGATGAAGACAGGACAGACTGAATGATGGCAGTGTAGAAGATGACCAGCAGCTCCTGTGGAAGGTTGTACTTCTTGAGTTGCCTCAGGAAGTACAGTCTCTGCTGGGCCTTCTTTCGAACAGTGTCTATGTGTGAAGACCATCTCAGGTCCTCAGAGATGGTGGTTCCTAAGAACCTGAAGTGATCCACAGCCGACACGGTGTTGTTGAGGATGGTGAGGGGGGTGTATGGAGGTGGTGTTTTCCGAAAGTCCACCACCATCTCCACAGTCTTGAGTGGGTTTAGCTCCAGGCAGTTCTGACTACACCAGTGTACCAGCCGATCCACCTCCTGTCTGTATGCAGACTCATCACCGTCCTGGATCAGTCCAATGACAGTGGTGTCATCTGCAAATTTCAGGAGTTTCACGGACGAGTCCGCTGAGGTGCAGTCATTTGTGTACAGGGAGAAGAGGAGTGGGGATAGAACACACCCCTGGGGGGCACCAGTACTTATTGATCTGGTTCGGGAGAAGATGCTCCCCAGTCTCACCTGCTGCTGTCGGTCCGTCAGGAAGCTGTTGATCCACTGACAGGTGGAGGCTGGGACGTTGAGCTGGGTGAGCTTCTGGTGGAGGATGTCTGGTATGATGGTGTTGAAGGCCGAGCTGAAGTCTACAAACAGGATCCTGGCGTAGGTCCCTGGGTGGTCGAGGTGTTGCAGGATGAAGTGTAGACCTAAGTTAACAGCATCATCTGCCGACCTGTTTGCTCGGTACGCAAACTGCAGGGCGTCCAGTAGAGGGCCTGTGATGTCTTTCAGGTGCTTCAACACCAGCCGCTCAAAGGATTTCATGACCACAGACGTCAGGGCTACAGGCCTGTAGTCATTTAATCCTAGGATGGTGGGTTTCTTGGCACTGGGATGATGGTGGATCGTTTGAAGCAGGAGGGGACCTCACACTTCTCCAGTGACTTGTTGAAGATCCGGGTGAAGATTGGAGCGCGTTGATTTGCAACAGGCTTTCAGGCATGATGGGGAGACGTTATCAGGTCCTCCAGCTTTCTTTGTTTTCATGCGCTGAAAGAGCCTGTTTACATCTTCCTCAGAGATCTTTAGTGCAGGCAGAGGATCTGAAGGTAGGGGGTTGGTTGCTTTGCTGGTCGAACCTGTTCCTGAATGGGATGTGGAGGAGTTGGTTTGAGGTGTGAATGGCTTCTTGTCATGTCTGCAGTAGAAGCCATTCAGACGGTTGGCCAGGCGAGGACTTTGTTCAGGAAGGGTGGTGGGGCTTCTGTAGGCAGTCAGGTTTCTCAGACCAGTCCATACAGCCGAAGTGTCACCAGTAGAAAGGCTGTTTTTCAGCTTCTCACTATAGCTTCTCTTGGCTGCTTTGATCTCCTTTGTTATCTCAATCTTTGAAGAAATTGAATTTTCTTCTTGCGTTTTACAAACAGAATAAAGGTTTCATAAATCTCAAAAATCTGCTGCCACTGCATGGCAGGCCCTACTATCACAAAAAACTGTCTGTGAATATACCAAGATCTCATGACACAAGCTTCCATTGACTCTCTAGCAATGTTATTTCTTTAAGAAACAGCGTAGGGAGATCTATTGTTTTACATATTTGCATCAGTTATTTCTCAGCAAACAAGGAGGTTACAAAAAGTGTTTTGATACCCTAATGAGCAAACAACCAATTTTAAAGTAATTTTCTTCTTCTTCTTCTTTAAGTAAGTTGATAAACCAGTGTTTTGTCTCTGGTTGGAACATTCTGCTTTATCAGCCATGATTACAGGTGCATGCATGTTGGTGAGGAAATTGCATATCTTTGAGGGAAACAAAGAATGATGTTGAGCTTATGAGCATATTACACTATATTACATGAGGCACAAAAACTTTTACTTCATTGTCAATGTGTTTTCTCTCTACATGTAATGAACAGTAGGGCTGTAACAAAATATCATGGCATAGAAATTACTCAGTATTTCTGAGATCTATCATGTGAAGCCTTTTCCAGTTGCTGTCAGCATGTGACCGCGTCTGGTCAAGTGAGAGGAAAGATATTATAAGCCTTGGATCTAAAGGTGAATCTTATAAGCTAGACAATGTGTCTCTATCTCCAAGACTCTTATATTGAAGTATAAAAGGTAGTAGTATTTTTTTAATTGTGTGTATGACAGTATTTTAAGGACTCAATAAATAAACTGTGATAGAGTGATACAAACAATCTGTGGCCACTGTGAAAATATGGTGACCGGCTAACTGTTAGCCGCTAACAATGTTGTAGTTGGCATCTGCTTTAGAGCTTCATATCTGTGTTAAAGTAGAAAATATTGAACAGTTTAATGAGTTATTGTTTTCTGGTTTAAGAACTACTTGTATTTATTAAAACAAATAAAGGGGGTATTTTCTATTATTTTCTGGTTTAAAAACCACTTTAGAATTGGACAAGTAAAAGAACGCTATGTTAAACCTCTGCACATTCATAACAGATTCTTTGAAACACTGTTTGCAATTTGTGAAACATTTACAATAGAAATTGAAAGAAATTTTGATTTTTACTTGTACCCAAAATATTACTGAAATCTCATTTTGTCTCATCTCATCTCATGTATTGACACATCCTTAATAAATAGCTGTGGTTCATGGCATTATCTTTTCAATAGTAAAAACTGAAATGCATGTACTCATTCTAACCTAGAAAAGTTTTTGTTGAGTGAATATTTTTCTCTTTTCCTGAACACCAACACTAACTTAAAACAAAGAAAAAAATACTAGTAGCAATACACTTTTGAAATGTTGGACAGGAGAAAAGAAGACTACGGAAAATTTAAATTTGATTATATTATAGTGATACAGACCATAGTTGTCTTTGGGGTTTCACTTTAAATGATCATGTGTTGAAGGGATCTCCACCTTTCTCCCCCTAATTTTCTCTGTCTCTGTGTCCCTTTCTGCATGGCCCCCAGTGGCCCAAATCAGGGTTATAGATGTGATTACATCATGTAGGTTGTGGTGACAGCCGCCCATAGCGGCAAGGAAAGTAGAGAGAGAAAGAGGCTACGACCTCCATGATTAAGCTGTCAGTCTTCTTCTCTCCTCACTCATCCTCAATCCTCCAACTTACCATTAATATTTAAGCCATCGAGGTGAGAGGGCCTGAGGGAAGGTGTTCCGGAGTGGTAAAATAGTTTAAAATCCCCATCACTAACTGGGAGCCGGTAGGAGCAAGTCAATCTCCACCATATTAGACACAGCCCCAGTATCAGGCCAAAACAGCGGCGCATCTTGTAGCCTACCTATATAAGACTTACACTTGTAGTTTTGGAAACACACTGCTGTCAGGCAGTCCTGCCCAGAGCACATCTTTAAAGGATTTCATAAGCCATAACGTTTATAATGATGTCCTGAAGATGGATGTTAGAGATTATTATAATGTAAAATTCAAGGTGAAGTGGAGGTGTATATTTATTGAGGAGGTTTTTTTAAATAACTGTAAGTAACTTTTTACAATGTAACTGGTAATGTAGAATTGCTGGTGGTGTACTAGCATTGAGTTTCTTGCAAAAGTATCAATACCTCTCCAACTTTTTCCACAGTTTGTCATGTTACTGCAATGTATTTTATTGGAATTAAATGTGATAGACCAACAGTAAGTATTGGATAATTGTGAAGTGGATAAGAACAGTACATGGTTTCTGGGAAAAAAATGTAAAAAGTGTGTCAAGAATTTGTTGTTAGCTTCCCAGAGTCTCGGCTTTGTAGAACCAACTTGCTAGTCTTAAGGCTATTGGGATTTTTCCCGTTCCACCTTAAGACATTTAGAGACTGGAATTTTTGCCTATTTTTCTTTGCAGAATTACTAAAGCTGAGTCAGATTTGATGAAGAGCATCTGTGAACAACGATTTTTAAGCCTTGCCATCCTCTTATGAATCCTCATAGCAAAGCTTTTCTATCATTACTGAAGAAAAACCTTCCCAAAGCATGATGTTACCATCACAATCTTTCACTTATAGGGATGGTATGCTCAAAGTGATGAACAATGTTTTCCACCATGCTGAGTTTTGTTTGTAGGCCATAAAGTTGAATTTCGGTCTCATCTGACCAGAGCATGTAAAGATCAAGTTCCATTTTTTCTTTTTTTCTTTGTTTGGATTGAAAAAAAGTATATATACAAATCTATATTCAGATTCACAGTGAGAGCACAATGTGAAGGATAACATGTTCCTAAACCAATCAAATTAAAAACATAACGTAATGTTCTTCATCTCAAACATGACAGGTGTAAGCGAGCCTTGTGACCTTGTGAAGGGCTGGCAACCTGTACAAGTTGTACCACACCTCTTGCTCATTGATAGCTAGCATGTTCCAGCAAACCTGTGGCTCTGAACAGGATAAAGAGGGTGTTGAAAAGAAGAGAAATAAAACACAATAAAACTGCAAGCCTCTTCGTTTTCTGCTCCTCTTTAGTGCCAGTTTTAGAAGAAGTTGTGAATGAGAAAGCTTTTAAATGTTTATTAGCAATTCTGGACTGTAAATGTCTCTCTTTGGGCATACTCGTGTAATTATCTAAGTTGTCTCGGAAAACTTCTAATTAAAGAGAAAATTGCATTGGAAAGTCTGCAATGCTTCAGGTAATTATGGTTGGTATCTCACCATCCACACCATGCATGTCTTTGTAGGTCCACATCTTAGACATCACAGCAAACTACAAGCCATAAGCATATGTTTACAGACTGCAAACATAATCATAAGTTTTTGCCATGGCTATATTCGGTGCCAAGGTGCCCTTTCACTGTTTTATCCCTGCTCTGCCAACACAGTAAATAGACCTGTTTCAATACCCACAAGGGAAACCATCCAAAGCATCTCACTTGTTAATAGTATGAATGTGAGAATTTCCTCATAGTTGGTAAACATATTCAACCTCAAAGGCTGTAGCCATTTTACATCTGTGCATAATGAACAGAAATCTTACTCAAGGCTATTAAAAACTTTGTTTTCCAGTAGAACTTGATAAATGTGGGGTGGAGAAAACAAAAGGCATGCTAATTTATTATTGACTAATGTGTTGAGAGTTTTTCATGTGGCAAAGACCTTTGTTTTCACTGTGTTTTGTGTTACCAAGTTCATAATTACTAAATAGTCATAAAGTACAAGGTGTCAGGGGGTGAATGAAAGTAAGACAAAAAGGGTGGGAATACTAACAGGGTTGGTTTGGTGTCTGCATGCAGCCACAATAAGCTCCAGTCAGAGTGGGCAGATACAGTGCTGAAATATGCATGAGTCCTTTTCCCAGTGGTGAGTGGTGGTGTGGGAAGGGGAGTGGTGCAGTGAATGGAATAGAGTATTTATTAAATCACATAAAAAGGCTTTAAGGGATTAGGAATGCCTAATGTTACCTTTTGTCTTCACTAATGCAAACTGAGAAAAACAGGTTAGAGCACAGAAAAAATGACATCATGATAGCAGGGGGTAACCCTTTTTTTCATTTATTGTTATAGATTTAAAGTGGCTGATAAATTTATCAAAAAATTAAAACAACCTTAGGCCATTTTGTACCTAGGAGACATTCCCCATATCTATGTAAGGAGTATGCACCATGTACTGCATTGTGGAGCACTGCAGAAGATTGTTGTCACACTGTTTTCTATATTGCATATATAACAAAATGTTGCCTTTGAAAAACACACACACACATATAATATATATATATTATATATATATATATATATATATATATATAGATATATATATATATATATATATATATATATATATATATATATATATATATATATATATATATATATATATATATATATATATATATATATTACTATATATATATATAACACACTGCTCAAAAAAATAAAGGGAAGACTTAAACAACACAATATAACTCCAAGTAAATCAAACTTCTGTGAAATCAAACTGTCCACTAAGCAACACTGATTGACAATCAATTTCACATGCTGTTGTGCAAATGGCATAGACGACAGGGAGAAATCTTTGGCGATTAGCAAGACACACTCAATAAAGCAGTGGTTCTGTAGGTGGAGACCACAGACCACTTCTCAGTACCTATGCTTTCTGGCTGATGTTTTGGTCACTTTTGAATGTTGGTGGTGCTTTCACACTCGTGGTAGCATGAGATGGACTCTACAACCCAAGTGGCTCATGTAGTGGAGCTCATCCAGGATGGCACATCAATGCAAGCTGTGGTAAGAAGGTTTGCTGTGTCTGTCAGCGTAGTGTCCAGAGCCTGGAGGCGCTACCAGGAGACAGGCCAGTAAACCAGGAGACGTGGAGGAGGCTGTAGGTGAACTACAACAAAGCAACAGGACTGCTACCTCCGCCTTTGTGCAAGGAGGAACAGGAGGAGCACTGCCAGAGCCCTGCAAAATGACCTCCAGCAGGCCACAAATGTGCATGTGTCTGTACAGACGGTTAGAAAACAACTCCATGAGGATGATATGATGGCCCGATGTCCACAAATGGGGGTTGTGCTCACAGCCCAACACCGTGCAGGACGCTTGGCATTTGCCAGAGAACACCAGGATTGGCAAATTCGCCACTGGCGCCCTGTGCTCTTCACAGATGAAAGCATGTTCACACTGTGCACATGTGACAGATGTGACAGAGTCTGGAGACAGACAGAATATTTTTTAAATACACAAACTGTTTAATTATACATGCAACTAGATGATGTTCTAAAAGCAATTTGAATGGTTGCAAACATATAGAACACTCAGATACTCTTATACAAAAAATCGTATGAAGATTTAGTAGTTACTGGTCTGAAAAGTGACATTAATTTAAACAAATTAATTCATCAAGGTATAAAACTTAGTGATTTTGTTGGCCCCAGTCATCCGATCGATATACAGTTGTTTGTTCTAAATTGTTTGGGGTTGTATTTTTTTCACCAGAACATTTTAACTGTCCTTGTTTGACATTGTGCCATGATTAAAAAATGACATTGATTTTATCAGTCTTGTATTGTATCATTCACCTTGAGATCTTTTCAACAAATCTGTATGTTCTTTGTGTGGAAGGCATTTTTTAGGGCGGGGCATCAGAAATATTTCACTTTCTTAATTGAGACCAAATACAATGGGAATCTGCAGGATTGGATGTTACTTCTGGAAATTAGAATAGAGAGTGAGACATCGAAAACATAGTCTTAAACATTCCTGCAGGCTTTGAACACCAAGCCCCTGTATTTTTCCTTAGTCCTAATCCCTAATCTTTTTATTATGATATTTAACCACAGTAATTGATTGCGGCTACTTGACCTAGGGCTTATCTCAAAGCACTTCCTCCCTTCCTAATACTATTAGCCTTCAGAGTGAGAGTGAACAACAGGGAGGACAGCAGGGAAGAAAATCTGTATGTCAATGTCCTTCATAGCTCAGATAAACTTCTTTAATGTCTGCTGTCGAGTGGTGGCCAGCAGCTCTGTGAGAGAGAGTGAGAGTGGGAGATAAAAGAGGAGAATAATCCGGAATCATTCCACCTCTCCCCATGGAGGCTGTAATATAAAAAAGGTATGATGATTTAGCACACCAGTGTTCATCTCAGGGACCTCTGCCATAACCAGGCTTAAGCAGTGCTGGGGGATCCCTTAATTGGCTTGTTTCTTGTCAGGGACACACTGAGGCCAAAATGTAATGCAGTCCACTCGGCATCTTGCTGACAGCAGAACATATCCTGACAGCTTTTCGGGCTAACCCGCACCGTGTGATGAATACAGCGAGGCGAGTTAGAGAAAGAGTGGGAGGGAGGAACAGGATGGATGCAAATGGAAGGAGGGAAACAGAGGGAGGAAAGACTGACGAGAATATTAGTGCCAAGCTGAATGCAAGAGTTGAATGTATGAATATAGAAGGTGGGAGCCAGCATAAAGGGAAGATGAAATGTGTGTACTATGAGGCAGGTTGAGTTTAGACAGTAGGAAACATGTTTCTTTTTAACAGTAAAATAACTGAGGAAATACAAACAGGTCAACAGGTAAATTTAAAGGTCAAATATCTGTATTATAGAGCCAAACCTAAAAAAAATAGTTTTGAGCAAACAAACTAAACTTTCAATTGTTTTTAAAAGTTAATACATAACTTTAAAGCACGGTTTTCTCAAAAAAGAACCATTATAGCCTCTCTGTCAAAGCAATATATGGATTTCCATATGCTACATGCCTTGAAGTCTGTCACTGTCTAAGAATATAAACGGATAGCCAATTTTTTCATGACAATAAAAAGCTTTTTAACCAGAATATATTAATAGATG
This sequence comes from Crenichthys baileyi, assembly GCA_036173005.1. Classification (NCBI taxonomy): domain Eukaryota; kingdom Metazoa; phylum Chordata; class Actinopteri; order Cyprinodontiformes; family Goodeidae; genus Crenichthys; species Crenichthys baileyi. The sequence continues at coordinate 107,376 of JAHHUM010001306.1, read as the reverse complement.
GGCTGCAGTTGGTAACACTGTTGCCTTGCAGGAAGAAGGTCCTGGGTTCGACTCCTAGCCGGGGTCTTTCTGCATGAAGTTTGCATGTTCTCCCCTTGCATGCGTGGGTTTTCACCGGGTACTCCAGCTTCCTCCCACAGTCCAAAAAAATGTTAATTGGTCTCTCTAAATTGCCCTTAGGTGTGAATTCATGTGTGGTTGCTTGTCCTGTATGTCTCTGTGTTGCCCTGTGATGGACTGGTGACCTGTCCAGAGTGTACCCTGCCTCTCGCCTGTAGACTGCTGGAAATAGGCACCAGCTTCCCCATGACCCACTATGGAATAAGCGGTATAGAAGATGAATGAATGAATATATTAATGGATGTCCAACTGCTTATTTGCGACACAGAAAAAGATGAGGACTGCGACAAAAAAACATTTAAGCAGGGATCTCAGGTGAGATCCATTAAATAAAACACAGGTAGGATGGAGAGATTTCTTCTCACCAGCCAAAACATTTTTTGTGTTAGTTATGAAGCAAACTTTATTGAAGAGGACACAACATGATTCATGTCACAGCAAGATAGATGACCCTAGCAGGGAGTCCACCCAAGGACACTATGGGTGTTGTTTATAAAAATTAAGAAAATGTTTTTTGTTTTTTCAGTTTTTATCTAGTTATGTGATGCCTGTCAGTTTAAAAAAAAATCTGCTGAAGTCCGCAGATCACGTTCACTCCATAACCCCAATAGTAACCTTGCATGTGCAAGGTACTTTTTTGTGTAGCTTTCGCTTGACAGGGCTTTTTAGGGCCAAAGCATACATTGTGAGTAAACTAAGTGCAGAGGGGGACGTTTAAGTGGATGGACAGTCAGTGTCCTTAAATAGTGTTCTGACAGCTCCATTGCTGTTGTGCAGGTAAATTCTCATGAGAAAAGCACAGACTGATTTTGTGGAGAAAACTTAGAATTGAACAATGATTGCATAGCTACCTATCATCATTATTATTATTATTATTATTACATATTCTGAGGACAGCTGCTCGGAGAAATGAGAGTGCTGATACTTGTGTACATTAGAGTAACAGCGCTGATTGGAGCTGAAATTACATCTGATCTGAATCCTGCCAGAATAATGGTTTTGATTTTATGTTTTTGTCACACATGCTCATTTGTCCAAGTGGTGAATTACAGGCACACTGATCTCACCATGGAGAGCTTTTAATACCCTCAATAAGGTGCTGGGTGGTTAGCTATCTAAACTGCTGCTCACAGACAGCATTTCTCCAGGTTTTGTCGTCCTCACTGGGTAAATCATCATCATAAACCTATACATTATACGGTGTTTATAGTTTTCTAATGTTGCATTTCAAAAAGTAACTGTTGGCTCTTCACAGAACAAGCTTTATGCTTGCTTTATTTCAGATTTCCAGATTTTGAACATGGAAATTACTGTAATTATTGTGAGCTATTGGCCCAAACACAATTTATGGAAAAGTTGTGCAAATTATAATGGATGCCCTTTAAGAACAAAGCAGTAGGTTGCAAGGTAGTGTCATGACCTTAATTTACAAATCAGTGCATTCCAATGCATTTGCAGAAATGCTTTTTCAAGTATAACGTTATCATCACTGGTTGAAAATGTGGTTCTTAACAAACTGTGGTAATTGTTTAAACAAATCTATTTTTTAAAGATTCGGAGAAAATATTTGTTCTTCATAATTATGACTGCCACAGTTGCCAAAGTTAACAAAGTGTCCTGGATATTTATATTCGGGTAGACTTCAGTTTTATCGTTAAAACGTTGGTACTCTAATTAATCATAGTCACCAAGAAATGTCCTTTATTTTTTGTTTAGTGCCAAAGGTCACACAAAGAAGAAACTTTCCACTAGTGAATGACCCAGTGGTATAAGATTTATTGAAGTACCTCTACCCCCTGCTCCTGTGTAATTTTACATTCCACTAACCGTATGCTGACAGCTGTAGAGGGCAGCCAGACAATTTGATTTGTTTAATTTAGTTGCTTGGTAAAGATGAAAATTAGACAGTTTGTTACCAAAGCTTGTGAATTATCTGCCAATGCCAATGTTTGCATACTCATTACAGTTGCCTGATTCTGATTTGGTTAAATTACAAAATCAAGATCTGCCTGAGACTGTATATCTCCCTAAACTCAGATTGAAAAAGAACTAAGCCAGTCTAGCCAAAGACTCAATGGTGCACGTAATAAGAAAAACTGACCTCACGTAATAATTAGGGTTGTCAATTGGGGATAATTATGATGTGAGTATCAGTTTAATTGCACTGTAAGTTGTTTGTGCGAGACCCTCTTGTTTGTCCTCTGATGTACTCTGTGTTTGTGGAAGACTTTTGTGTATGCAAGTACCAGTTGGGACTGGGAAATATTTCTTGGACAATCATTTTTGCAGTGGTGGTCCACAGTTCAGGTGTATTTGGTCATTCTTATATTGTTTTTCTCTTCGATCCTCCATTATTTTTTGTTGTTTCCTTCACTTAGCTATATGTTATTATCAATAAAATAAAGAAGAGGTATGTGATAGACTTTGCTTTAGAAGAAAGCCATGCTGGCAAAAAAAAAGTAAAAAAAATGTCGCCAAAATTAGATGGTGAGTAAGACTTTTAAACATTGAGAAGACATTCACAGCATACACATAAGATACATGGATAAAAAGCAATACATTCACATGCTACTTACAAACTATGTCATAAGGCATGGCTGATTTATTGACTAGTGTTTTAATTAAAGCATTGGCCTTCAATTAGGTATTAGCAATCAAATAATGTCCACTCAAATAAATATTGGTTAATGATATATAACTATATCAACAAAATGCATGTTGAGTTGATGTACTGGTGGATCTATACAACTGAGATCATTGCTGATTAATTTTCTGGCCTCTAAATTTAGATATAGTTGGGTATGATTCCTACATAAGTACTTTTTAAATTTTGTAGTAGGTCTTTAATTGGAGCTTAATACTCTTTACGGTCTCTGAGCGTGTGCCAAAAACAGGTTTTAAATTCTTCACAAAAAGAAAGGACGTGTGGGAGTCAGTCCAGTCTGAATAACAAATTTCTGTCTCCCCTCAGTTTTTCTTTTTTTTTCAGAGTACAGAGTTCCTTCTTTAACCTACAGTGTTTTTTCTCAGGCTTACTTACTGTATCTCTACTTTTCTGTGGACTGGCGTCTGTCTGCAGAAAGAAAATAAGCCCAAAGGCTCCTGCTGAAATACCCCAAGTACCGTAAGGTATAGAATAAGTATAGACACAAGTCCATTATCTGAGGCCAGGAGAATATCATCATTGACTTTCACCAGTGCTGTTTTAGTGCTATGAAAAGCTCTGAAACCTGAATTAAACATATCAAACACATTACTGTGTTAATGCTCAGACACTTCATTTGCAACTATTTACTCAACAATTTTAGATAAAAACTAAAGATTAGATACAGGTCTCTAATATTTTACGTTCTTGATCAAGCTAAGGTTTCTTAAGGTTTGATTACAGCAGCCTTAAGACTGTGGTTCATATCCATTTACTAAGGAAAAATAAATCAAATCTAAAATAGGTGTGTAATCAAAGGGAACACATCCCTAAATAAGAAAGTCTAACATACAAGTTGAAGGTTTGGATGAAGCTAATATTTTTGATAACTCTGAAATTTCAACTGGTTTACAATAATCAAAACAGTTCTGGTTCTATGGTTACCTCCAATGCTGTCTCACTTACTGAGAAATAAGTAATCATGTTGGCGAAATTGCCAATGAGTTTATTTCTTAAAAGAATCGATTTTATTGATAAAGTATCCAATAAAGTCATTATTGCTGAGAACTAAGGAAATGGATGATTTCAACAGAGCTATGACTGACCCAGTGTAAGTTTGGCAACTATAGTAAAAATAAACCTAAGAATATTATTGTCTTCCATTATTGATAAGAAATAAGCTAGTTTGGAGAAGTGTCTTTTTATGCAACAGTAGACTATTTTTCCAGATTCAGATTCACATGCGCAAAACCCAAACTGCATTGAGGGAGCACTTTTCTACACCCAGAAGATCCAAATAGGCATACACATAATCTGTTGTACACTGAGACAGTGCTGTGGCCCATTTAGAGGAAACTCGCCCAAGGTTATGGTGCTTAATCTTTAGTAGGCTGTTTACTCGTGTCTGTTTCACTTGACTTGCATCAGAAAATATATTGCAGTGACAATGACACATTTCAGCCATGAACCTGAACCTCGACTCGGCTGTTCTCTTGCACTAAACTTGCTGCAGTGACCACCAGCTTATCAGAGCCTGAGAAAAAGACTATTTGGTATGGTCAGACCAGGCAAGACATAGCCATCAGAATCATAGGGTATTACCCTCATTATCAGGTGCATAAAATAAGTCTTTACTGCTATAATGTTTTAATGCCTCTAACACAACAAGCTTGTGCAATTTATAATGCTAAATGGCAATGCTCCCTTTGACATGTTGCATGCGTATACAGAAAAAAAAGCCTAAAAAGAATTTTAAAACATTATTTTCATCATAAAAGCAGCTTTGGAAAGTGTTGTTTGCATGTTTAAATGCAAACAAATATAATTGAATTAATTTACATACACATCTGAATTTGTCATTGCATGTGATATTTCTCTGGGAAGATACTTTTTCTGTCACCTGCTAAACATCTTTCTTTGTCTCCTAGATTATACATAGTTGATTGAAACAGGATTTTTCTTTGCAGCTGTCTATGTAGTCCTGTTATAGCTTTGTGCCTAGCAGAGCAATCACAGTGCTCCATCAAGCTCTGACACATCCATTTGTCACACTCTCTGTGGTCAGATAGAAAACCAAGGAAAGATGCACACATCCACACTGTTGCGCAGAGAAAACTGCATCACTCCATGAATTGTGTCGTAGTCCGTGCTACAAATAGTCTTATCATACTTTGATGTCGCTTATAAAAATTAATCTTCACTGGTGATGGTGTTTGGACATGAACATGCTGTGACCCGCTGAAAGGTGTTGAAGAAATGCAACCTGAAACTTTGCAATGGAAAAGGAAATGTTCCAAACTGATCAGCACCAAAACCAACAACTGATATTCAGCTGTGGGGATGGAGTCAGAAAAGAGACAAAATAAAACAGAAGGCACATTATCTATCATAGGAAAATACTCTGTTATTGTTATTGTATTAACGTTATGCCTGCATTTGTTTCTCCTACATTAATGAATTTTAGGAATTATGCCTATCTTGATTCCTCTTTTTATGTTCCATGCAGTATGGGATACTCTCTTATGTTCTCTTCTGTCCAGTTCACTCCAAAGAGTTTCTGTAGGATTTAGGTCTGGCTACGGAGATGGCCATGGGAAAAGGTTGATCGTTGTGTCTTAACGAGTTCTGAGTTAACGTGGCCATATGTTTTGGGTTATCCTCTTGAAAGGTCCACAACATCACATATCCTCCATTGTACTGAACAGCGGTATTTGGCATTCTCCCCACTAAACAATTAAACTTTTATTAATAGTTAGTTTTTTCAAAAATTTACATCACGTCATTATGCTTCCTCAACAAAAGATGAATGTATGTTTTTTGACACCTTTACCAGGAATCTCATTAAATGTGACAGGTACTGTGGCACTGGGTGTTCATTTTTATTCTCTCTTTTCAGTTCTAGATAACATTGTCATTTGGTGAGATTTTATTGAAGTTTGGTTGGTGAGCAGTGGACTCCCTATACATGAGACTTCATTTAAACCAACTTTATTTTCACATACTTACCAACTCCACGTTATCATCTATGGCACCTAGAAGCATCAATTATCCCTTCATCCCAAAATCTAGATCAAATCAGTCTTTTTTGTTGGTTTTCCCCTTAGACATGTGATCATTGAAATGATTAAGATTTTTACTAACAAACATTAAGATCCAGCTTGTAAGTCTAAACACCACATTATAAGGTTTATGCATTATTTTGGGTAATGACTAATTATCCTTTTTATCTCGCATACTCCATATTGCAAACGTACACTTGTTGTTTCCTTCTGCTTTGATTTCCATCTGCAAGGGGTTCCTTTCAAAACAGCAGCATACAGTGCTGTCCCATTTCAACATTTTGCTCCTCAGTAGATTTGCTTGCATGGCTTAGAAAATACATTTTCTGATCCAAGGAAAAGCTCTATATCGGTTTGCATTAACCATGAAGCTTAATTAAATAGCCGGTGAAAGGCATGAATCCTGGCACGTTGAAAATTGAAGTGATTTCCATATTTAAAAGGTCAGATTATTTGCAATGAATTAAAGCTTATCCATATTCACCCTTGGAATAGACAAAGGTGGACAGAGATCTTCCCTTTTTTATGACTGACATTTTGGAGACATCTTTTTCTTCAAAATATATAGATTTGTGAATGGTTGTGCACACAGTTGTAGCAGCTATGTAGTGTATTTTTTGTTTTCAATAGAAATTAAGGTAACCTTCACAAATGTATGTTAAACATTAAATGGCCACCAGCTGAGTAAGGCAGTCAGCTGACCGAGCTAATAAGTGAAAATGCACAGAAGGGTGTGGTGTGGAGTGTGCTCGGAGAATACAGTTGGGGAGCAAAGCTGTTAGCTGGGTACTGCTTAGAGCATGCACACCTGCAAGTGAAATACTTTGTTTCTGACTATCCCAATAATAATGTTTCTGATTCCAGCTGGATTTACTAATGGCACTGTCAGCTAACATGCTTCTTTCCAGGTGACAAAACAGCGGTTACATATTTCAGAATGCTGTAGCCAATCCCTGAGCTAACCTGAAACAATTGGTGGGGACTGCTGACAGCATAGTTTCATTAATATATATGAAATAACATTACTTGATACTTTTGAGAGTTTATACACTCACTGGCCACTTTATTTGGTACACCTTGCTAGTACCGGGTTGGACACCCTCTTGCCTTCAGAACTGCCTTAATCCTTCGTGGCATGGATTCAACAACCTACTGGAAACATGTTTTCTCAATTAGTTTGTATTATTGGATTTCTGTTTTGCCCTAGTCACGCTTTGTTCTCCCTGCATCTGCCAACCTGCGATCAGCTTCATTTGATCCACCTGCATCATGTAATCAGTCTTCTCGTTTCACCTGTACCACGCTCCATATACACTCACCGGCCACTTTATAAGGTAAACCTTGCTAGTACCGGGTTGGACCCCCTTTTGCATTCACAACTGCCTTAATCCTTTGTGCCATAGAATCAACAAGGTACTGGAAACATTCCTCAGAGAGCTTGGTCCATATTGACATGATAGCATCACACAGATGCAGCAGATTTGTCGGCTGCACATCCATGATGCGAATCTCCCGTTCCACCACATCCCAAAGGTGCTCTATTGGATTGAGATCTGGTGACTGTGGAGGCCATTTGAGTACAGTGAACTCATTGTCATGTTCAAGAAACCATTCTGAGATGATTCGTGCTTTATGACATGGCGCGTTATCCTGCTGGAAGTAACCATCAGAAGATGGGTACACTGTGGTCATAAAGGGATGGACATGGTCAGCAACAACACTCAGGTAGGCTGTGGCGTTGACACAATGCTCAATTGGTACTAAGGGGCCCAAAGTGTGCCAAGAAAATATTCCCCACACCATTACACCACCACCACCAGCCTGAACTGTTGATACAAGGCAGGATGGATCCATGCTTTTCATGTTGTTGTCCGAGTGTCACAGCAGAAATCAAGACTCATCAGACCAGGCAACGTTTTCCCAATCTTCTATTGTCCAATTTTGGTGAGCCTGTGCGAATTGTAGCCTCAGTTTCCTGTTCTTAGCTGACAGGAGTGGCACCCGGTGTGGTCTTCTCCTGCTCCCTTTCTATCAGCTCGAACCAGTCTGGCCATTCTCCTCTGACCTTTGGCATCAACAAGGCATTTGCGCCCACAGAACTGCCGCTCACTGAATATTTTCTCTTTTTCGAACCATTTTCTGTAAACCCTTGAGATGGTAGTGTGTGAAAATTCCAGTAGATCAGCAGCTTCTGAAATATTCAGACCAGCCCGTCTGGCAACAACAGCCATGTCACGTTCAAAGTTACTTAAATCCCCTTTCTTCCCCATTCTGATGCTCGGTTTGAACTGCAGCAGATCGTGTTGACCATATCTACATGCCTAAATGCATTGAGCTGCTGCCATGTGATTAGCAATTTGCGTTGACGAGCAGTTGGACAGGTGTACCTAATAAAGTGGCCGGTGAATGTACATTTCTTTATGGAAATCCTTGTGAGGAATATAGGGCCTGATCTTGAAAAGCTGTGCATGTATAAAAACACTTGCGTTGTGTAAAATGAGTGGAAAAGCAGGTATAAACTTTTTAGCGTGTTTGGGACTACAGACTCTATGCAAATTAATTAAAAAAGAAAACACCATGCCTGAACCTAAATATTGTGGCATGTTTCTAAACAAACAAATCTGAACATCATTGAAAGAAAAACGAATTAAAAAACTCTCCGGGGTTGTCTTGAAAGTGTGCATTCCTATCTTGTGAGCATGACAAATGTGTATCTATTTTTCTCCCTCAATTTTCCTTCACAAGCTCCGTACAAAGCACATCTATGTTGAAATAAATAAATGTTTTATTATGGGCTCACCTTGGTTTGCAATGGGATCAAGCGAATGATATTCACATATCCCTCAAACTTCATCTATCTTATATGGCCGCTCTGCTCTCTCAAACTGTTCATGGCGTCATCCAGTAACTACCCCAACAATCTCATTTAAATAGGATGGTCCAAATCGCTTTTGCACCTGCTGTCTATTGCACACAATCTTTGTAGATCACCCGCAAAAAGCCCACTTATTGCACGTGCAACTTTTTTTTTTTTTGCACAAGCAATTTAGAGTTTCTTATTTGGAATCTTAGAAGATCAGACTCATAGACCCTTGGGTTATGTAAATGTATCCTGAATCAATTACTTTAACCCTTTGCTGATTCAGTTCAACCGTACATAAGGTAGACTCTCAAAAAATTCTTCAGTCCTAATTTAAATATATGAATACAAGTCTTCAGGACAAAAGATTCCTTATTTAACATTTAAAAGAAAACCTGCTTTATCTTGAACAGATAATTTTTTTCCTCAAGAATTATGTTGCACATAAACTATATGATAGTTCAAAGGTCATACATTGAGTAATTATCAACAAATATAAAATTTTTTTTCCGGGGTTTGGTTTGCATAATAAGTTATTGTTTGTGAATTTCCAGAACACTGGGTTTTTTTGCAAGAGAAGGGGTCCTCTAACACCTTGCTTGCTAAATTCGAAACACTGCTTTACAATAGAAACCTAATCCCTGACCTTCAAGGTTTGTATGTTCTCTGTCTTCTTTTTTCCAGTATGATGGCATTGCAAGTGTGAAAGACAAAGCAGGATCTCTCTTCAACGATTTACTGAAACTGATCAGTTTACCCTCCTTTTAACAAACGGGATGATGCAAGAGGAGACATCTAGTTTAATTTTCAGCCCTTTTCAGTCTTGATCTTGTGTCCTGTATGAGAACATAAATGGAGAGTTTGGGGTCACAGGATGGCTCCCATTAGAGGGATATGGTTTCACTGGAGATGGGTGTTTAGTCTAGCCACGTCTGTAAACCCACTTAACATTTTATACAAGTTCCTCAGACCCCGAATAGCCATGCTCTCACCACATGCTTTTTCTGCCTGTGTTTTTGCTGCTTTCCCTGTCATAATTGATCGAGCAGGCTAGACAATCGCATCTCGTTTCCACTTATTTCCAGTCAGGCTTAAACAAGCCTGACTGGAAATAAGTGCAGACTGGAGTCTGATGGCCTTGCAGAGGAAGATGGATGTCTCCTGCTGTTTCCATAAAGACAGGCAGGCAGGTGAGACACTTTGCCCAAAGTTTTAATTTAGCACAAACAGTAATTTCCTGCAGGAGCAATTCATAAGCTTTGAAGGAGATGACAAAATCACTATCTCCATGCAGATGAATAAAGATTTAGCTTCTATTTTGAAATGAAACCTGGCACACCTTTCGAGGTGCTCTTTTTCAGTAGGATTTGTTTTCTGATTTTAGTGTGCTTTGCCACCTTAGAGGTTTCTTTTGGTTTTGCATTATTGTTTCACTTAAATGTTTCAGATCCTTAATTCAGTTGTATTATATATGAGAAACATAACACGAGTACAATCTAAAAGCTGTTTTCAAATGATGATTTTATTTATAAAGGTAACAAAGTTTTCCAAACCAACTTTGGCCTGTGTGAAAATATACAGACCCATCTTGTCAAATTATGAATTAACTGTGATGAGCCACTTTTACAGTTCAGTTTTGCTAACCACACCCAGATTGTTATTGTCAGACCTGTACAACCAAGAGCTTACTTAAATAGAACCTGTTTGACAACATGAGGTCTGCTAAATAATCTAAAACAGCAACCCCATGTAAAGTAATTCAAGAGCAGGTGAAAAGCCAAGTCACTGACATTTTCCAGTCTGTAAAGGGTTACAAAGCCATTTCTAAGGCTTTGGGACTCCAGTGAACCAGAGTGAAAGGTAAATACCCATAAATGCAAAACTTATGGAACAGTAGTGAACCTTCCCAACAGAGGCTGGTTTACCAAAATTACTACCAAAAGTGCACCAACACTTCATTCAGGAGGTCACAAATGAACCCACAACAACATCTAACATACAGCAGGGCTCACTTGCCTAAGTTATGATTGGTGTTCGTGATTCAACAAATGGAAAGAGACTGGACAGAATGTGCATCATTGGTAGAGTTCCATGCCAAAAACCACTGTTGACCAAAAAGAACACGATGGCTTATTTCACCTTTGCCACAAGACATCTTAATGATTTTAGGAAACTATTCTGTAAACGCTCTATAAAACGTGGAAGCTTGTTGTATCTGGGGTAAAACTAACACTGGATTTTAGAAAAAGAAGATTATACTGTTGAGACCAACATGGTGGTGATAGTGTGATTATCTGGGGCTAAGTTACCAGTAAGTTACCAGTTTCGTTGTTATTATTAAAGAGACTCTGCAACTCACCATACACCTTTAGCACATCAATCTGCATGTTGGTCCTATCAAATCCCAACAAAACATGACACTTGTAGGTTTAGATGTCAGTTAGTTTTTCACATAGGGCCAGGTTGGTTTGAATAGTTTTTGAAATTTGTGTTTTGATTTATTCAGGTTATCTGTGCCTGATGTTAAAATTGGTCTGATGATCTGAAACATTTAAGTGTGATTAAATTGTGCAAAAATTGCGGCAAATGCTTTTTCACAGCACTGCATACCCCAATTATGTCTCTTCGAGATGGTAGGGAACTGGTCCTCTCAAAAGCAAGAATCCAGAGATGTATAACCATAATGCTCGCACTGTGTTGCATAAAGCTCATCATTTGATTATCTCTTCTTACCTACCATGTATTTTGGGTGTGTTTGTCTGTGTTTTATCCATTATGTCTGCAAAAAGAAAAATGGTATACTTAACAAAATGAGAAATTGTAAATCATAATAGACTTTTTTTTTTTGTTTTTCTTTTCTCTAATAGTTCCTTGCCACTTGTTAATATCGTTCCTGTCTGAAAAAAATTTTTGATAGGTTTTGTATGGAAGTTGTCTTCAAATGAGCAACAGCAAGGCCTTGTTTTGACCTCAGATTTTTTGGTGCAATTAATTTATCAGAAGTGTGAAATTGATGTGAACCAGAACATAAATGAATTTATATGTTAATTTCTAAATGTGTAATCCAGTGGAAAAACTAAACATTTTATGCCAAATGAAATTAATTATGAGGTAATTTTATTTTTATTTATGAATTTTTTTATTAATTTTTGTTCAAACATACATCCCACGACAGTACTTAATGGCAGCATATTGCTGCAATATTACTCCACCTGAATCAATACAATAATGTTTCTGCAAAAAACATTTCTTGTGTATCAAACCAATAATGCAGATTAAATTTTAATTGAATTTGGAGTTGGAAGAAAGAGACAAGAGATATTGAGAATGCAGTGACCTTTTCTACAGGTAGAAATATCAGAGATGTCTTTTTTATGGACTCCAGTGTTCGGTTAAAACTGACACCGGTTAAGAGCTTGCATTTAGTGTGCTGAGCTTGAGAAGGCATTTAACAAAAATGAGACGGCTTCATAGGTGCAGGAGTCCCAGTTTTTCTAACATTAAAGAGCATATTTGAATCATTTAGTTGTAAGAAATACAGTGCCCTGCAGTGGTATTGATACTCATTTCAATATTTTATATTTTATAACCTCAAACGTCAATGTATTTTATCGGAATTTAATGTGATTGATCAACAAAAGTAGCACATAATTGAAGCATAGGGGAAAAAAGGCATTTGTATTCAGCTACCCTGAGTCAAAGCTGTGTAAGACCACATTTTACTGCTATTACAGCTACAAGTCTTTCAGGGTATGTCTTTATCAATTAATCAATCATTAATCAATCAAGCTTTATTTATTGAGCGCTTTTCATACCCAGAGTGCTGTACAGGTCCATAAATTAAAAGAAAAAGCATGAAATAAGCAATAAAATCCAACATCTACAATAAAGCTAATATAATAAGAACATTTAAAGTAATAAAAGATAAGAAAATAAAACTACCAATAAAACCAGCCTGATACTTGTGCTTAACTGGAATTTAAAGCCAAGTTAAAAAGATGAGTCTTTAAGAGAGATTTAAGATAATTTAAGCTGTTGACTATCCGTGCAGTAAGTGAGAGGTCATTCCAATGCTTGTGACCCACAACAGAGAAAGCTCTGTCTCCTCGGCTCACAAAATGAGTCCTAGGAACATCAAAAAGCAGCAGGTTACTTGACCTTAAAGTTCTGCTCGTAACATGCTTGTTCAAGAGCTCCGATGAGTAAGGTCTACCAGCTTTGCAGATGTAGATTTCTGTCTTGCTGGAGACTGGTGTGGACCTCCACCCCACTTTCGTTCCCTAGTATTGCCATACATTTACCTACATCCATCTTTTAATCAACTCAGACTGGATACCTGGTCCCTGCCAAAAACTATTCACGCAGCATGATGGAGCCACCTTTCTATTTCACCATCACACTGGAGTGTTCGTTGTCCTCCACACATAGGGTTACATTGATGGTGATTAAACAGTGTTCTATGAGTAGTTTAAAGCTTTGGATAATGTTTTGAATCTAACCCTTCCCTAAAGAGGTGTTACTTTTCAAGTGACTCTTGAAGGCAATTGATTGCACTGGATTTTACTTAGTGGCATAAGGTTTAAATGGCCTAGAAAAAAATGCATTCCACCATATTCAGTTTAATTTTAAAAAAGATGGATGATTTTTCTCCTACTTTACAATTATGCGCCACCTTTTCTCCATGTTGTATCACCTACAAGCCCAATCAAATACAGTGAAACCTGTGACTGCATATGACAAACGGTGAAAAAGTGTGAGGCATATAAATACTTTTGCAAGGCACTGAATTTCTGTGTGTCTTACTGCCATTTTTCCACCTGGGCGACCTGTTCATATCGAAGCTGTACATGGCTTTACCCTCCTACTTCACCCACTGGCACAGTCTGTGTATGTGTGTTCCTCGTACCACTGTGTGCAGCTGTCACTGTGATCTCACATCAGTCAGAGGCTGCTGGGCCACACATTGACATTCCAGACTGCCTGCCTGCCACTCTGGCAAAAATAGATATGTAAATCGACAAGTTCCCTCCCCCCAAGCTTTCCCACGCATAGTTTGTCTGAGCTGGTGGGGAGAAAAAGAGAGGTCTCTGGTCTGTGTCAGCTTGGATGAGAAACAGTCAGCAAAGTGTGTAGAGGGGAGTGACATATCACCGTCTAAGAAAATGAGATGGCGGAAGAGGTTGAACAGTTCATACCCTTAACCAGGGTTCATTCTGATTGGAAGGAGCTTGTGTTTTAATGACTGAAGCTGCTGCGTCAGGTCTAAAGTTTTGTTTCAAATGGGATTAGGAAATATAAGTGGAATAGAAAAAAGTATTAATATGGTTTGAATGTATTTACAATACTCAGTACATTTGAAGGATTTGAACTCAATCAAGAAAAAAGGTAAAACTAGTATTATTGTTTGTTTTATACTGATTTTGTGCAATAAATATAATTTTTATGTGATGCCAGGCCCCACAATATTTCACATATAGTCATATTTCCTGCTTTATCAGAATGGAGATGTACAAAGTTAGGCAGCAAGGAACCTCACCTAACATCGGAGTCTGCTCTCCGTAAAATAGGTTCAGCAGATTCATTGTCTACTTATTTTGTCACTTCTTTAGAGTTGAAGAGATTCTATATTCCACCTGTTTTGTATTGTAGATTTAATATTAATAATCAAACATAAAACTCCACTGAAGGCCAGAAAGTCAACATAGTACATCATGAGTTTATTTCTTTAGTTGAATGAAACAACTAAGAGATATATTTCTAAACTTGCCAATCTGAAGATGAAGTGATAATGTTGGCTCTAACAAGCTTGCTTTAGACTGTGTGGCAGAAGCATTATTTACTTGTTCCATCTGAATGATGTAGCTGAACTTCACAAATTATCTCTGAGTCAGCATTACTGCAGGACCATCCTTGTTATCCATAGTGCAATTTTATAAAGGATATACAATGGAACCAGTTGGAAGCTGAAAAGTGAGCTACTGTATATACTGTGTAGACATCAAAATTATCTTTACAGTGGTGAAGGCACAAAACATCATGTTCAAAACATATGATTTCCAAACAAAGCAATTCATTTGGGTGTATCTGAGTTGGTAGCTGGGGCTACATGTTGACACTGTTGTTAGCACTGTTGCCTTGCAGCAAAAAGGTTCTGGGTTCAGATCTTGGCGTGGGATCTCCCTGCATGGAGTTTGCATGTCCACCCTGTGCACATGTGGGTCCTCTTCAAATTCTCCAACTTTCTCTCACAGTCCAAAATATGCATGTTAAGTTAACTTGTTACTCCAAGTTGCCTTTAGGAATGTGTGTGTTTGCATGCATGTTTGTCCTGTATGTTTCTGTGTTGTCCTGTGATGGACTGGTAACCTGTTCAGGGTTTATCCCGCCTCCCGCCTATGACTACTTGAGATGGACATCAGTCCTCCTACAACCTTGCATGGATAAGCGTTATAGATGATGGATGGCTATATGGATTAATAAAGCACCAATTAAGAGAAGGTGTCATCTTAGGATGCTAAAAAGGGAATCAAGCCCAATTCAATACCACTAACATGCAATAACTATTTTCCAACAGTTCTATTAAGCAAGTAATCCAATTTAGTTTCAGGCCATGACATTATTGAAAGACTAAAGGCAAGTAAACCTGGTCATGTAATAGAAAGATCTTTTGGATCAGCTGGGAGTTCAGAGGGCAGGTATAGCTTAATAACAATCCCACTAGTGATGGGGCTAAGCGTCTCACTCAAGGACACTATTTAGTGTTTTCTTACACAGCTTGTGAATTAGAGCTGTCTTCTCTTCAGGACAAGCCTTTGATTCTCTTCTGCTCCTTGACTTTACAAAATGAGACTTGTCAAAATACAAATTAGCTTTTCTTTCTTCTTTTTGATTGAAAGGTTAAAGGTAAAGGTTTGCATCCATTAATGTCAATCTTGATTGATTTACAACACAGGAGGAGTGATCTATGGCCGACACAGCTGCGTGATGGATTGGAACCTCCTTCAGAGGCCATAACTGTAATAGATTTTATATAGTACTAAATGGTGTAAATGCATTACTGCAGCAGTTGGCACTAAATTGAATATCAGACGCTTCAGATTTAATGTGGAGGGAGAATAAAACATGTTTAACCTCCTAGCATTGTGCTTTAGCAGTCTCACAGTCTCCTTCTGATATACATTGATGTAACTATCTTATTCTTTATTGTTACTCTGACATTTATCATCCACCACTCTGCTGTCTTTTTAGCAGGAAATATATAGAAGATGTGTGACTTTACAAGGCAAATTCATTTTGTATAGATATGATATATTATGTTGGAATCAATAAAATCTTGATGGATGGTGCTTAGCATCGCACAGTGTGAAAAAGATGTCAAATTGCTTCCTTTTCCTTCTCCCTTTAAATTTCTCTTTTTCTGTATTTTACCAACCAAGATGCTTAAGAATATTTTAAAAAATTGCATTTCTAAAGAATATGAAATTGCTATATGATCTTTGTTAAATCCCGCAGTGTCCATACATACATTTGTTTTCTAAACTCAAACAGAAAGATATGAAGAAATTGCCCACCGTGACACAGAAGGCAAACAGTATAATAATATAAGCTTTAAGTAAGCTGCTTTGTGTGCTTTCCCCAGCTGAAATACTTTGATAGTTTACTCTGTTTGCTAAAGCTTCTCATGTCGCCACGAGACGTATTTTTGTTTAAACACTGGTTTTTAAGTTGCAGAAACAGAAAGCAAAGGTTATTCTGTTTGCAGCCATTCCTGCAGACCCCTAGTAATTTTGGAAAACTTGCTGGGAAAAGTCTGTTTGTGGCTTGAATGCTGTCTAGTCATGAACAAATCACTTTAGTAAGAAGGAAGGAGTTTTTGTTTCAATACTGTTGAACCTACAATTATATCTGCTTCAGGGCCACAGCAGCATCTTAAAAGGGCATTATTATTCATGTTTCTACCAGATGACATTCATTTTAAGGTGCCCTGACCTTGATAAACCCTAGAGGCTACACTTTATCTTACTCTTTCGTGTGTTGTGTTGACCTTTTGAAATGGTCATCACACAAAAGAAACAAAATGACCCCCAAACATCAGCCTAACAATGCCCGTTGCAAGGTTTGAGCTCTATTTTCAATGCCCTTAAAACTCTTTCACTTAACTGACTTGACCAGCATGTTTGATAGCACCACTGGGATGACTGATGAGTCCTCTGGCTCCACCCTGTTTCTACCCATCTACTGTGATGGATGCACGAACAAGAAGAGCACAGGGTCTTTGGATATCAATTGCTCAGTCCTGTTCACCTGCTGCTATTGATTTCGGGGTGTGCTGTTGATGTGCAGTAGGATGTTGAAGTAGTAGAGAATGTGTGGAAGAGCACTGTGGGTTTTGCTTAATTTTAATTGTTGAATTAATCACCGAGGACAAAGACAACAACGAGGATGTATTAGAATGGTGCAGTTTTGTGAGTAGAAGGGGTCCCCTCACAGCAGATTTGGATCAGGGCTGCAGCTGGCTAGCAGATGTGGAAATATTCCTTTCAAAATTAAGGATACCCATCCTTTACTGATTTCGTTTGTAAAGCTTTATTTGAACTTGCCAGTCTCAAAGTTATTAAATCAAGGCAGCACAAGTCAACTGCTTTTTTTAAACTCTCATTCTTTAGCCTTGTACACCAGTTTAAGATTCCTTCCAAAGCAAACATATTCAAGGTAGTGTGTGATATGGCACAATGCCAGCAGGCTGTTTGTCTCCCGCCCCATTTATTCTCCACATCTCTTTCACTGGTGTTAGAACCAAGGGTGAAGGCTGTTTTCTGCCTTCCTGAGCACTGACCTGTGGTGAAATGAAATCATAGGAATGACAGTCCCATTTTTCACTGGCATGTATTAGACAACTAAAGTGTTCAGGATGAAAGCAGATTTGACTGTCACCAAAAGGCTACCTTATTTTACCCTTAATTTTAGTAAGTTGAGTGGAAATCAGCTTGGATTTGTTCCTTTTCACAGTGTCTCTCATGGTAATTTACTTCTGAAGGAGATAAACTGAGAAGTATATCCACTTTCATTTCTACAGTAGAACAATTGTATTTAGTTCTTTTGTGCAAATTTAACAAATATAGCAGTGTTTTAGATTTCTGTAGTGGGGTTTTGTTAAAGGCTATAAGTAGTCTATAACATCAGCATTAGGTAATTCTCTTGGTGTCTTCATTCTTGGTGCCTTCTTAGAACAACTCCAGTCAAAAACATTGTAGAGGTTTATGTAAACACTATTTTATGATTTCATTTCACATTTTAGCCAATTTTTGTAGGGGCTAGCAGTCAGCGTTATGTCATCATACTCCACAGTGGCTCTTAAAAACTTTGGCAAAAATGATAAAGAACCAAGTAAAGTTTATACATATTGATAAAATTATTAATGCACAGATGAGCAGTTTGATTTTTTTATAGAATAATTGCATTGAATTTCCACATCAAAGTGACAATAAAAGTACCAGTAATATTTTTTAGATGTATTTTTTTCTTGTCATTATGTTAAAAACATTATGCAATTAATATATCCATATCAACATAGAAGAAAATATATCCATCCTCTTTTCCCAAAAACATTATGTTTTTCTGTATTTTAAAACCAAAAAATAGAAATAAAATGGAGGTTCTGAAAAAATTACAACAGTTTTATTTAGTTAGACTCAGGGCAAAAATGGCTCCTTGGATTTCAAAGGCTCTTGATCGCTGGCCCAAGCCATAAATGTTGCCTAGTGCCTAGTTGGGCTTTTGGTAACATATAAACAAACAATATTATGCAAAGTTAAAATATGAATACAAAAAAAGTCAAAACATATTAGGCTTTAGGACCAAGCTGAGTTTTTGTACTAACATCGAAATTACATTGGGCAGTAATTTACAAAGATTCTTAAAGCTATTTACATAGGAAATATAGATAGAAATATTCCGGTGTGAGACACGAACTCAGAATGACACATAAAAAGCATTTCCGTTCACAGTTACTGTTTGATTATAAAACTAAGCTTATGTAGAAAGTAAAACTAGTATGCCTTTATTAAGTGAACACTTTTTTTATCTTAAAGCAGCCTTAGTTTTCTTTTAAACAGGTAGCCTAACCATTAACTTATTGGTGTTCCACAACTGGCTCCTTTCCCCATGCAATTTATCATTGGTTTCAGTGTAAATAACCACACAATGCAAACATGGTCATGCACGTTGATGATGTTTTTGAGGTTGGTATTGTTTAAGACTTTGAGTTAAATTTCTAGCCCTGTTGGACTAGCCATTGTTTTTGACTTGCGGGAGAATTTATGCCACATGAAGACATCGTCTACTACAACGTATTAACTGCTTTTTATCAGAACGTCAAAAATATTATGTGGCATAGGTTGGTCTCAGGGAGAGCAAAACAACTGTTACAATACCACGTTTCACATTTAACAAAGTTACTGTAAGGCATTGCCTGGAACAGGCCAGAAGGTGGCACTGTTGTGCCGTTTATGCTCGGGCGCAGCCGCCATTTTGGCTCAGTCTATGTTTATGGCTTCTAAGGTAAGCACTACAGATCGTTCTCCACATCATAGTCGAATGTTTTGACCATAAATAAGTGAACAGACTGTTTTGTTAAGTGATGTGTTTAGTAAGATGTTTGTATGCTAGCTCTTGTAGCACATGTTGGTTTTGTGTTTCTCTTTTACTCTGTATTTTAGGGTGAAACATTGTTTTGATGTGGTTAATAGCCATAGGGACACAGTGCTTTATCTTAAATATTGTACATTATTATTTTCATATGAAACTAAGTCAGTCTATGCTTATGGCTTGTAAGGTGGAGCTGCATACATTGGAGCTTAATAAACCACGCGGTCTCGGCTACAAATTCGGCCAACCGTGTGTCTGCCTCCTCTCTTGCATCGCACCCCAAGAAAAGTAACAACATTAACACTAGGTAGAGTCTCTATGTGCAGAGGGACACAACTACTCACGAGTTGAGTTACATCTTTGGTGCCATGACCCGGATCGTGGTGCTTCAAGACCGGGAAAAAAAAAAAAGGTGAACCAGTCAGTGATTGCCAACCTCAACCACGCTGCGGTATTGAACTGTTACGATTTAACTGAGTCATAAAAGGAACTGCGTAATTGATGGTTATCAGGACATTCATCCTCCTCGGTATATCCTTTGAAATCTGAAGTCTGTCTTGCTTTATGTTCTTTATTTCCTAAGAAAAAGGAAAGATTAAAGCTGCTTGTATGATGAATGAGTATACAGGAGGAGAAGCATTTCCAGAGGAATAGGCTATACTTAAGATGTAGCAAATGTGGCTGGTTTATCTCATTCACTTCATCTCTGCTAAACCCAGAATTTATGATGTGGTGATTTTACTGATGTTGAAAGTGCATTTTTGAGTTATTAAGTGGTATCTGCCACACATTTTATTTTGACAATTATATTTACACATAGTTATACTCACAGCTAAGCATATAACTAGTAGTACACGCACCCATACATTTAAATATACTACTTAAGCCTGAGATAGAGTAAGCATTGATGATGATGAGCAACTATGCAGATTCTCCACCGAAGCAGGGTTTCTCTGCAGCAACACTAGGCCCACCACCTATTCCTGGGCCTGTAAAAGACCACAGCTATGACTCCAGTGGAAGAGCGATGGCTGGCACCGTCCACCAACAGCCATTGGTGAGGTCAAAGCTAACCACGAAGCCCCCCACAACACCTTGCCACCAGCTGCTGTATCACACTCCAGTTGGACAGCCAACAGGCCCAGAGCTGGGAGCAAGCATACCCGGTCACCCCCAATGCTGTCACCTTATACTCCCTGTCCCGCACCAGCTCAAGTGTCACATTTACAGCCTCTGTAACCCCAAATGCAACCGAGCCATTGTCCATGCCTCATGCACAGACCCTCATAGCATCTACCTTTCCGCCCCAGACCAGTGTGTATAGGCCCACGGCTGCCCAGCCACCTCAAAGCCTTTCATGCCCCAACCTCCCAGAGACACATATCTCACAGCACCCCACCATGAACCATCCAACGGCCCTCCCTCACCCCAGACAGGGCCCTCACCAGCTTGGCTTATGCCTCACCTGCATCTCAAGCCCCCATGCCAGGTTTTCCAACACCACAACCAATGAACAGGATGAATACCCCCTCTGCAGCTAAGCAAATCCCTCAAGGCACAGAGTGTGGACAAATCCACCACACTCTTATCCCTTTGCACTCATCTGTCAACAATGCATGGGGCCCTGCTCTGACTTCACCCAGTCCTCTGAATATATCAGGTAGCTTTTGACGACACCACTCCTCTCCTTGCCCATGTCCCGGTACATCTACAACCCTCCGAATCAGTTTCCTAACCTGCCCTCTGGCCTCCACACTTCACCTATCCCATGCATGCACCAACAAATTCCCCAGCCACGGCCATTCCAACCCTTCCATCAGCTGCCTGTTTCCTGCAGACTCACCAAGAGAAAATGTCCAAGTCTTCACTGGAAATGCTGATAGCAAGAGGTTTGTAGAGGACTGGATTCGTGACATGCAATATCTCCTGGAGGCAATCAAGCATCCCCTTCACCTCCGCTTCCCCACTGTTGTGCGTCACCTTGGTGGTGAGGCAAGGAAACTCGTTTTGAATCTGCCTCCCCAAAATGAAGAGCAGTACGGCAACACACTGGGCTTCCTGGACCCACTAGCTGATTTCTATGAGTGCAGCCAAAGGTCAGGGTAGTCTGCCTGCACTTATGCTATAGCTCTGGAGGCCACATTACAAGCTGTAGAAGAAAGCCAAAGAGGTGGAAAGCCTTTCCCAGATAATAATGACAAACTCACCCGGCAGTTCTTAAGAGGACTTACAGATGAAGAGGTATACATGAGTATTTTGCCCATGAAATCCCATCTTCTGAGTTTCCACGAGCTGCAATCCGAGCTCAGGAATTTGACTAAAGAAGCCAAAAAAATTCCAGTCACTAACCGAATCCAAGAAAACCTATGCTCAGGTCCAGGTTGCCTCATAGTGTAGCTCTAACGTGAAGACAGAGAGGCCAAAACATGCATCAGAGCTAACAGAGCTGGTCAGAGCTAACGGAGCTGGTAAAGATTTTAGCAGAATGCCAAGAGGAGCAGATGGCTAAGTTAAATCACATCGAGGCATAAATTGCTGCTCCGTCTTCTGTTCCCCCACCAAAGGCCCGGCCATCCCCCATGCCTGCTTCCCAGACCCCACTCGTCACATGCTACTGATGTGGTAAACCAGGGCATATAGCATGGGTTTGCAAAGAAATGCTCCCCAATCCCAATTTGACATGGGCCACATCATCAGTCTAGGAATTATGTAGAGAGAGACATAGCTCTCTCTGCTCAGCCTTTAAACGGCTAGAGCCCATGGTTACCGGGGCAACTATGGGCAAACAGCAAGACCCCTCATTGCAGGTGAACAAGACGGCAGATGATGGAGGAGATGGCACCCCTTTAGTGGGCCCCAGGAATGAGGGCGAAGTGGAAATCAATGGAACTAAGTATAGAGCACTTATTGACTACCACCCTGTCACAACCACCCTGTCCTGCAGAATTTAAAGCTCCAGCCCTATAAAATTCTTATTGAAGGTGCAGCTGGTCAGAGCGTGACCTACTTTGGTGTTCTGCGCATTAACTTGAACGTGTTGGGGACTGAGTATAAGACTGTGCCAGCATTCGTTGTCAGCGATTCAGAGTGTCGTTCCTCTGTTCCTCTGCTGGTAGGGACCAATGTCCTCTGGGCCTCCAGAAGTCTCCTTCAAAGCAACCTATGGTCAGCAGTTTCTTCACCAAGTCAAGGTGAGCCATCCAGAGTGGTACACTTCTCTGCTGGAGATTGGGAGCATTGACCATGTGATCTGAATGACACAGTGAGCCCTGCTGTGTACACCAGCTGGACCGTATTCCTGGGGGCAAAGAGATGGACTTCAGGTGCAAGATAAAGTCAGCCCAAAGCGAAAGACTTACACTGCAATGATTGAAGGCCATCTCTCCCTGTAGCTTCCAAAAGACCTCATAGTTGCTAAAGTCCTTGTTGATGTAAAAGGGAATATGCCCTCATTAGAGTGATGGATGTGTCCCAGCGTGCCATTACCATAAAGCCTCATACACAATTGGCCAATGTTTCCCTGTTGGATGATGCTGTGGATTTTTCAGACAAAAAGCGGGGTGAAGGTTGCAATGATAGAGGCGCAGAGGCCTGTCTGAGCCTCAACCAAGTTGTTACCCATTGTGGAGTGGACCTGAGTGAAGCAGCAGTTGAAGATGGACAACAGGGTTCTATCCTTAAAGGGCTTGTGAAGAGGAATGCAGGTGTGCTTTCCCAGCATCCCTTTAGATTATGGCAACACAAAAACAGTGCAGCACAAAATCCCTCTGGTTGATTCAAAGCCTTTTAGGATCACCTATCGCAGATCCCTCCATCCAAGTGGCAAGATGTGAAAAAGCTGTTGTTTGACATGGAGGCGGCGGGAGTCATTCAATTCAATTTCAATTTCAATTTATTGTCATTGCACATGTCACAAGTACAGAGCAACGAAATGCATTCCAGTACAACCATCCAGGACAAAAAACATGACATATACAAGGGAGACGGGTGACTGAGGCTGCAGCCATCATCAGGCACTGCCCTTTCATCAGATAAGAAGAAAGACCACATTGGGAAAAAGGAGGGAAAAAAACATATTTCACACTTTATCCTTAGCAGGATACAGTTTGAGACATCAAAAAAAACCTCAGCACAAATAAGGAACACATAAATGAGACAACATATTGCAGAGATACGGAGAAGGCTGTATGTCAAGGGTGCGTATGTTTATATGAGCATGTGCGTGTGTGCATGCGAGTGTGTGCAGAGTAAGTACATGAAGCACTGTCACAGAGCCCATTGTCCTTGATGGTACGATGGAATGTTCCTCAACCAGCCACACAGTTCTGAGCAGGTCCACAGGTGTCCTCAGGGAAGGGAGGGGGCAGAGGGAGCAGAGCGTCATGTTTACATAACTTCCAGGAGAAGTCGAACATAATCAGCCATCAAGGCCGTGCAGGGGAGCCAGATTCAGAAAAACAACAATTATTTTGGGTCAGGCTGACTCTTAGTTTTCCGTCTGCCTTGAAAGTCTCGCCGGTGCTTCTTAATTGCGAATCCAAACAACCTAATTCCAGGTCCTTTCCGCCAGATCAGAGCAAACAACTTTCTCCAAGATTTATCCCATTTCACCCCTGAGTCCAGAAACTGCAACCTGCCTGCGATCCTGTGTAAGGATCACATCCAGTCTGCGATTCAGCTCATGTAACATCTCAGTCTGAGTGCTGGTTGCTCTGCAGATCCCATCATACATGCCAGGCAGTCGTACAATTGCCAGAACAGCTGCTGACATTTTCTGAATTTCTCGATGAGCCAGATAACCGCCGACTCCAAAAAGCAGAAATAGAACATCAAACATCCAGTTGTGTACACATCTTCGAGATCCTTGACTGACAATATTGACAGACACACAATCCTCCACTTCTGCCATGAGTCCATGGTGTATCCGGAGAAAAATGTCCCGTCTGGACAAGAGGGTTCCCCTTCACCCAGTCTTCTCATTGAGAAAATTTTAGCAATTGCATTGAGAGGCCAGTTGACCAAATCCATAACTCAGAATTTTGGAAGATATGCAAAGAGAGGCTCCAAAAGAAGACAAGACACAGAGCTGAAGCAGGGCAGATATGGGAGGGTGCGGGAGACAGAGAAAAAGTGTCCTCCTTCACCGAGAGCAGAAATGCCTGAAGTCATCAGGCCTAGTAAGAGTCCTTATGCCTCACCAGTAGTGGCCGTGACCAAGAAGAACGGCTCACTGAGGTTGTGTTTCAACTACCAAAAGTTAAACTCCTGCAGCATGAGAGACGCTTTTCCTTTGCCTAGAATAGAGGAAGCCCTGGAGGCTCTAAGGGCAGGCAAAGTTCATCTCCACGCTTGACCTCACATGGGGTTACTGGCAGGTAGAGGTGGCGGAGCAGGACAAGCAAAGACAGCGTTCATTACCCCAATGGGACTGTTTGAAGCTAACCGCATGCCCTTTGGACTGCAGAATGCCCCATCCACTTTTCAGAGGCTCATGACCTGGTGCTTTTTGGATCTGAACTTTACCCACCTTTTGATTTATCTAGATGACCTCATCATATTCTCTAAGACCTCTGATGAGCATCTAGAGATATTGCAGCTCGTGTTCGATCGACTTCAGGAGCACGGCTTGAAGTTGAAACCCTCCAAATGCCAGGTAATGGGACGGTAAGTGCAGTATTTGGCTTCTGCTGAGGGAGTCCGGACTGACCCATAGAAGATCAGTAGAGTTAAGAACTGGGAGAGACCCAAAAATAAGGAAGTGCTGCAATTCCTGGGGTTTGCAGTTTACTACAGGCGGTACGTTTGTCGATACTCTGCCTTAGTTATTCCCCTATACTGCCTCACCAGACAGATGCCTCAGGGGAGAGGCTTGGCGCCGTGTTGGTTCAAAGGCAGTGTGGCACGGAGAGGGTCATAGCCTTTGTGAGCAGAGGTTTGAGTCCAGCAGAGACAAGGCACCCTGCTCACAAACTCGAGTTCCTCGCTTTGAAATGGGCAGTGACGGACAAATTTTATGACCACCTCTATGGGCATAGATTCTCAGTCCTGACAGACAATAACCCCATCAAGTATGTCATGTCCTCTGCAAAGCTCAATGCCACAGGTCAGCGGTGGGCGTCTCAGTTGGCTGCTTTTGATTTTGACGTCCGGTATAGGGGGGGCCCTTGCAATGCTAACGCCAATGCACTCTCCCGGTTGTCAAACCAAGAGGTCTCAGAGGTCCTACAAATGTGTCCCCTGCAGGTCAAGCCCAGTGAGACAGGGCTTGGCTTGGGAAAGCCCACACCTGACCCTGTAAGCCCCACAAACCAGAGCACGTCTGCATTGGAAGAACTGCAATCTGACCCTCTCAGACCTGATGAGCCTTACAAAGATGTGGGGATGGAGTCACTGCCTGCCATGACGAAACAGGGGATTCGAGCAGGGCAAAAGAAAGATCCTGTCTTTGGCCCTGTCTCGCACTTTAGGAGCCTGGACCACAAACCTAGCCGTAGTGAGAGGGTCAGTTATGGTGGGCTGGTGTCTATTCTCTTGAAGGAGTGGGGGAGGCTAGTAATTAGAGATGGTATCATGAACCGCCCCATTCAAGACTTCCAAAAGGGAGTAGTGGAACAGCTGGTACTGCCAGAGAAGCTTTGTCCAACTGGTCAAGATGTCCCTTCATGATGACTAAGGGCACTTTGGTTTTGAGAGGACTGTGCAGATGATAAGGGAGAGATTTTACTGGCCACAGATATTTCAGGAGATAAAAGCTTGGTGCGAGAAGTGTGAGCAGTGCTGCCTCAGAAAGACCCCAAACTGTAGGGACCAAGGCTCCCCTGGTTAGCATCCACAGCAGTGCCCCAATGGAACTTGTATGTGTGGACTTTCTGACTCTGGAGACGTCAAAGGGGGGAGTAGAAAACGTCCTTGTCGTCACAGACCACTTTTCACGCTGTGCACAGGCGTACCCCACAAAAGATCAGAAAGCCAGTACTGTGGGCCAAGTGCTTTGGAAAAATTCACATCTTAGAAACATGTTGCAACCTTAACATGTCATTTTAACTATGAAACCTTGATTAAAAAAGCTTCACCATTATGTTGCCATGTAGAAAATAATCTGACTCTGAATTATTTCCAAGCTAATAATGTCAAAGATTTCCTGATGTTCACTTTTCAAAAGGGTTTTCCTCAGAGTCAAGCCTTGTCAATATTCGTCATCAGTAAATCATTAGTAATTTAATTAGAAGTCTTACAGCACACAATGATAATCTATTTCCATAATTCCCCAATCAAATGATTGAACTTCCTGTTGACACTCAGTTAAACACAATGACCTGTCTGACGTTGCCACACATTGATGGAATCCACATTTTGAGGTATACCAGTCCTTGATAAGATCCCAAAGGACCAGCTTCTTTTGATTCAAAATAAACACACATACATATTGAATTGAATTGAACAGAACAGAACAGAAAAAAAGAATAGAATAGAATAGCATAGAATACAATAAAAATATCCTTCTTGTCCCTCAGAAAGCACATTGAGGTGTACCAGCAGCAGTGTGACATATGGAAGCATGCAGATTCACACAAGAAAAATATAACAAATAAGAGGAAATAAGAGACTGTACTCTAAGGGCAATGTACAACAAAAATAAACCAATACTTAGCAGTTATTAAATTTAGCATAGTGATATTCAAAGAAATGTGAAACTCGGTATGATAATTTAAAAACAATTATTATACTGCTGTTGTATTAAGTTTTAGAAATGACAAGTCGAGTTATACCATTGGAAAAAAGAGTGATTGAGATGGTAATTAAGTTCTTAAAATAAATGTATAATATATATATATATATATATAATATATATATATATATATATATTCACCACAGTCTCTATGACATTTAATTAAATAAAGAGAATTAGATTGAATCATTTTGATATTTTTTGTAGAAAAGTCCATTCAGTGGTCATCGGCATTAACAAGGAACACGCTGTGCAATAGAACATTGCAATATAAAATTTTTAACTGTCTTTATTTTTCCCGCAGTCTGCCATTAAAGTTTTTCATTGTTTTATTACCTTCTTGTTTTTTTTTTCTTTCATTACATGAAAGACCTGACATCAATTCCCCTGGTGAGAAATAATTCTTCACCTGTCTCCTTAATAATGATTACAGTTGTGTGTGTGAATGTGCATTCAGCTGCCGTCGGAAGGTAGAGGTGGTGTTTCATCATCTATCACAAAGGGAAGCTGCCAGATTAAATAAAAATCTCTGAATCCCAATGATGGTGGTAACAGACATAAAAACACAGTCAAACATAAACAGACTGAATGCATGGGGACAACAGATAGTCAAGGTGCTGATAGTACAGGACGAACACAAGATGCATACGTGAACTGGATAAGAAGGGAAATAGTAAGAAACAGCTAAGAGACTGATTAAATAGAAGAAAATCAGGTTTTACGCTCCCGTGGGAAAGTAAATTTAGTAAATTTTGTCTTGTAGCATACATTTTCACTTCACTGTGTGCAACCACTTTTGATTGGTAGTCTGGGCTATTGCTGGGGTGGTCTGCCTGTCTGCACCCCGGAAGGAAGGGGACCGGCTCCTAGGTCCGGGGGCTAGTTGCCCCTTTGGGGTATAGACACCTGGACCTGGGAGTATGATGTATGTATCTGGAGTGTGAGTGAGTGTACGACTTCCATTGTTGTGTGCCTTTACGTTGGGTATGTGGGTGTGAGTGTTTTCATGTGTACGCATGAGGGTGGGAATGAGTGATTGTGACTGTGTGCGCCTGTTTTTGTGTCAGGTTGGGTCTTGGGCTGCTCCCTCTCCTGGATCAGTTTAGGCCCCCTGTAAGGATTATGATTATTGATTGATGAATATTTAACGAAAATTATAATTAAAAATCATAATTCAAAAAAATTATTTTCTTAACCAAAAATCATTGCTTACGAATACATATCAGAGATGGCCTCTGGTGTTCTGATTATGGGCTCAAAGCACTTAATAATTACGATTAGTTAATTATCATTAATAATTGATAATTATTAACCAAAACCACGCTAAATGTCACTGTTGTTTAATCAGCTGCTCCACCAAACAGTGGGGGAACTTTGACCTTATTTTGACAGATAAATCACTCTTGCACAAAATAAACACAAACTCTTTATGTATGTGAACATTTTTTTAAACCATACAGCAATACAATTACTATTCTGGTCTTCACCTAACTAAATATGCACTATTCTACAAAAAGGGAGTAAAATGACTATTTAAAAATTATAATAAAAGAAAATATATGTGCATTGAGTGTCTATGAAGATCAAACCAGCAGTTTTATGGACAAAATGTGCAATTTGGGTTAACTTGGAAAGTCGAGCAGAACCACTGTACAGGGAAGCCTTTTTGGTGCGCTGATGCTTCTCGATAGCGGTGATCATCTGGTAGAACAGCTGATTGCCCCAAATCTCAAACAAAGGGTCATAAATGTCATGATTTGAGAGTGTTTGCGTTTTTGCTTGGGTTTTAGTTACTCGTTTTTCCAGTTTACGTTTTGGATCTTGTTTGTGTTATTTTCTGGGCCTTTCTTTAGTTTCCTATTATTGTTTTCTAGTTCATGTTCTATACGTTATGTTTTCCCAATTAGTTTGGATTATTGGATTTCTGTTTTGCCCTAGTCACGTTTTGTTCTCCCTGCATCTGCCAACCTTCAATCAGCTTCATTTGATCCACCTGCATCATGTAATCAGTCTTCTCGTTTCACCTGTACCACGCTCCATATACACTCACCGGCAAATGGTAAATGGACTGAACTTATATAGCGCTTTTCCAGTCATACAGACCGCTCAAAGCGCTTTACACTAGAGCCACATATACCCAATCGCACTCACTAACGCTCACACATTCAAACACCGATATGCAGATCGGTAGGCAACTTGAGGTTGGAATCAAACCCACAACCTTCTGATTGCAAGACGACTACTCTTCCTACTGAGCCACAGTCGCCTCCCCGGCCACTTTATAAGGTAAACCTTGCTAGTACCGGGTTGGACCCCGTTTTGCATTCACAACTGCCTTAATCCTTTGTGCCATAGATTCGACAAGGTACTGGAAACATTCTTCAGAGAATTTGGTCCATATTGACATGATAGCATCACACAGATGCTGCAGGATTTGTCGGCTGCACATCCATGATGCGAATCTCCCGTTCCACCACATCCCAAAGGTGCTCTATTGGATTGAGATCTGGTGACTGTGGAGGCCATTTGAGTACAGTGAACTCATTGTCATGTTCAGTAAACCAGTCTGAGATGATTCGTGCTTTATGACATGGCACATTATCCTGCTGGAAGTAACCATCAGAAGATGGGTACACTGTGGTCATAAAGGGATGGGCATGGTCAGCACCAATACTCAGGTAGGCTGTGGCATTGACACGATGCTCAGTTGGTACTAAGGGGCCCAAAGTGTGCCAAGAAAATATCCCCCACACCATTACACCACCACCACCAGCCTGAACTGTTGATACAAGGCTTTGTAAATACAACATGAAAGCATCCATGCTTTCATGTTGTTGATGCCAAATTCTGATCCTACCATCCGAATGTCGCAGCAGAAATCATGACTCATCAGACCAGGCAACGTTTTCCCAATCTTCTATTGTCCAATTTTGGTGAGCCTGTGCGAATTGTAGCCTCAGTTTCCTGTTCTTAGCTGACAGGAGTGGCACCCAGTGTGATCTTCTGCTGCTGTAGCTCATCCTCCTCAAGGTTCGACGTGTTGTGCATTCAGAGATGCTCGTCTGCATGCCTTGGTTGTAACAAGGGGTTATTTGAGTTACTATCAGCTCGAACCAGTCTGGCCATTCTCCTCTGACCTCTGGCATCAACAAGGCATTTGCTCCCACAGAACCGCTCACTGGATATTTTCTCTTTTCTGTAAACCCTAGAGATCGTAGTGCGTGAAAATCACAGTAGATCAGCAGTTTCTGAAATACTCAGACCAGCCCGTCTGGCACCAACAGCCATGCCATGTTCAAAGTCACTTAAATCACCTTTCTTACCTATTCTGATGCTCGGTTTGAACTGCAGGAGATCGTCTTGACCATGTCTACATGCCTAAATGCATTGAGTTGCTGCCATGTGATTGGCTGATTAGAAATTTGCATTAACAAGCAGTTGGACAGGTGTACCTAATAAAGTGGCCGGTGAGTGTATACACAATCATTCTGTTCATTCCTCGCGGAAACATTATCACTTTTCAGTACTTCTGTTCATGCCATGCCTGTCTTGCCTGCCTATCCATGCCTGTTCCTGCCTCCTCCTGAGAGTGATTTTTGTTGTTTTTTTTGGCTTAAAATAAAGCATTTTTTTACTTACCTTACACTGCCTGTCTGTCTGCATTCTGGGGTCCTCCGCCACACCACACCTGACAGAATTTTTCTGCTTAACCTGGACCTCGAGGACAGAAGACAGGACGCTGCCAAGGATCGCTGGGTTCAGCAACAGATCCTGGAGGCTAAGAGACGTCTCCAGATCAACAGGGAGAGATGTTCTATATTGAGCCGCAGTTACCACTAAATACATCTTGCATTCATCAGTACTTTATGGTAACAATGCTGTTATTATGTTTCTGCCGGTGTAGAAGCAATCTTCTAGGGTGTTATCTTGTATTCTCTTCATCCTTCTTCCTCTCCATTCTTTCCCCCTTCTCTCTCTTTTTACTTTTCACAGCTCCTCTGAGTTAGTGCGTATTGGGGTATGTCTACCAGCTTTGCTCATCTAGAGTGTACACTTTTTGCCCATCCTGTGCTTTGACTGTGCCATTCTAAAACACAAATTTGCTTCGCATTAAAGGGGCTTCCGGGCTAAAACGTTATTGATATGCAGAGCGTGAATTCCTGATATTTGATTAAAAATAACCCGACAAATGTTGATTCCAAGCAGTCCTTTGCAGTTGCAGTATCATATAGACATAATGATAATGCGATGGAAATTGCAATTCAGTAGATTAGAGATTAGTTTATTTATTTGCTGACCTTACTTACTAATTAGGTTATATCGGATGGCAATTGACTGCATTAACAAATGACAAATAAAATGTCATTATGATTCACAATTTCTGTAAAATATGAAAAATGGTTCAAATAACATAATAGAATGTCAGGGAGTATGTTAATTTTTTTTGTATTTTCTTAAATTCAAAGTTGTCTCAAAAGACCAGAGGACAACACACCTGCTCCCAACTCAATTGCAACTCTGACACATTGTGTGTATGCAGCATGCCACAGCAGAATAATTTCTTGCTTTATGCAAATCTGGGAAGGCAACAGGACATTTCATTTTGAATTTTAAATGTTTATTCCGATTGAGTCTCCGGCAGCCCAAAAGAACACCTGTGACTTAACTTCTGTGCCAACCCTATGTCCTGTTTGGTTCCCATTGGACATCTGTAATTCCTGACTGAAATTGCTCTGAGACCTGCATGCTTTTTTACTGCAGCTTAAAAAACAAATATGTCTTCTGACATTTTTAAATCTATTATGTTGTAACTTTTTTACTTTTTAGAATTCATACATTTTAAATATCAACATCTTAATATTGATGCTATGCAAGTATATTTCTGTTTGTTGTTCTGAGTCACATCATGTCATAAAAATAAGTCTGTGATGTTTTCAGAAGTTTTATAAAACCCGGTATGTACAGTGTGGACCTGGTCCCATAGCACTAATGCAACATCCTCAGCCTTTATCTTCAGTTTTTTTACTTCCACCAGTCTAGTTGCACTGAAATGTGTGAGGATAACACGTTTAGCTAAGACCAGATTTCGTATTTCTTATTCTTTATTCAGTCAGTCATCTAAATTTGACTACAAAAGGTTTTAAATACCAATCTACAAAAGCCTGTCATGTTACAGAACTGAACGCCCCACAAAATTCAGGTTCAAGGTTTATATAAACTTATCATTGGGATGAATATTATATTTGTTTTGATATTTTAGTGATGCATATGAATTGTTCTTTTTACAAATGTAATTGTAATACAACATCCAATTTTAGGGATTTTGAAAAACATAAACTTTTATTGTGGATGTTGTCTAACCCACAAAGGATCAACATTTTTCACACAAGCTCAGATATACTCTTCTACTAATATTTGGATAAACTTCTCTCAGCAGGTTACATGGGACACCATACGCTGACATCAAGAACGTCCAGACATAATTCTGGCTGGATATTTTCCTACTGTTATTATCAGTATTGGTAGAGCTCATCTGAAATTGGTTGGTTTTCTGGCATGGATCCAGCTTTTAATCATAGTCTTTAACTATTTAATAGGATTGAGGTCCGGGGCTATCCCAGATGCTTAGTGTTAGTCAGCTTTATCCTCTCCAGAAGTAGCTTCAACATGTGTTTGGGATCACTGTCCACAACATCAAATTGTGCCCAAGTTTAAACTATCTGACTCATACTCATGCTAAGATGGTATTAAACCCACTGGGATGTTAAAAAACAACTTAGGGATCACCAAGGCTCAAGTCCGCTACAAACCAGAAGATGCTTGAGGCCAAAAAATACTGCAGCAATTCTTAACCATGGGGGTCATAGCATCATGTTGAGTAGGGGTTCGGTGATCGATCAGTCGGCTGATTGATCGACCACGATTTCCTTAATTTTTTGTGATCGGCGATCGGTCAATACTTACATGTGAAAGCGATCTTATTCACTGATCTTATCTACCTCCAAAAAGGTCTGAAAATCACCCACTGTCCCCTTTTGCTCTGCCATGAGAAAGTGCTGACTGACAGACCCACCCACCTTGTTACTTTCGCACATGCACAGTTCACAATAGTCGCCCCACTGTTGACAACATACGATTGGAACACTAAAGGTGTGTTGTGACATTATGACAACTGACAATGTCAATTCTAAAGAAAATTGGTATAGACCAAAATTGGAATCGACAGGTCAGGCTTTTTTAAAAAGTGGCATATGAGTTTACATATATCCAAATATTTGTGGTGGAGATGTATCTAAATTTATACATTTTATCCTGCATGTATAATTTTGACTCTATGTGGATTAGTAAAAATTCACAATATATTCAAACTTAAACAGCCAACTTTAAAACCGATTACATTTTTTTCTTTCGTATAAACTTCCCACTCTGAAAAAAGGAATGGTTAAATGCATCTCTAAAAATCAAAAAAACAGTATGAGATTCATATCCATTCGGAGTGTATGTCAAATTCTGTGTAGCGTTATAACTGTCCATGTGATCACATGTCTTCCTCCAGTTTAACAGCAAACATGTAAAAGAGCTGCTCTTAGCAGTTTAACAGTTAATTTTTGGATAGTGGGCCATAAAATTCCAGTCATAAATTGCATCAAATACCTTTTATTTATATCTTTTTACCCAACCAACGAGAATGTTTGGGATCACTAAATGTTTAATTCTGATGAAGAGAGGCCATTATGATACTAAAGTACAAATTTAAAAAGAGCTCTGGGAGTCATAGTGTTAATAAACGAAGCCCTGCACTGGGCAGAAGGCCAGTAAAATGGCTGGTTTTCTTATATCTTTAAGATGGACTATAAATGGCTTGAACTCAGGCTGCAATCAATCAACTGCATATTCAGCCGGCTTTTCAATAATGCATGTTAAGGCAGGATGGCAAAGGTAGTTGGCTGTAAATGCAAGGCTTGAAGTTTTCCACTTTAAAAGAGAAGTGAGACAACACTGACATACTGTAATAAGTTTCAAACGCACACACACTATAAAGTGGTGTAAGGTGAATACAATGTGTAAACCAACTGCAAACTTTGTCCAGTAATGTGTGATGGTGCTGTACAGATTACCCATGTGTTCTGAAGCATATAGCGAGAATTTACACATTTTATTGCTTTGCTAATAAAGCAATAAAATTTTTTTCAGAGTTTGATACATGCAAAGCTGCATTAAACTATTTAAAATACAGCCATCATTAATTGGTTGACACTTTTAAATACGTCATACAATCTTGGATTTCTGTATGTTGTGATTTGTATTCAGTTGGGAATAGAGCTTTAGTCGTTTATGAAGGGATTCTGGAAACAATGTGTTTCTATCACACTGGCTTGTTTTACTCCTTTGAGAGAATTTACTCTGATAGTGCTGTCTCAGTCTCTCTGTCACTGGATGATATCTACGCTGGCATTTAAATTTGTTTCATTGAAATCTAACTTTAGTTATTCGACATCTGAAGAAAATTGTTTTAGGGAGACATACCTCCACACAATCTTAAAACTCAGTTTTTTTCTTCTCACAGTTGCATGGTGTCTTATTTTTCCTCCTCACCTCTCAGCTCTCATTCAGTAATCTACTGTTAAAGAATTCAATCTAATGGGGAGGCTGCATTCAGTTTTATACCAAGATACTGGCCATTATCTGCTATCCATTTACAACAGAGGTAGCCTTGTGATCCATAAAATATATCTTGAATAAAAGACTGAGGGCTATCTCTGACCTTGCCTTGTGCCTGCATCCATTTGCTGTGTGTTCCTTTTACCTTCACTGCTAAACCAATTTTAATCAAAATTTGTTGTTTTTTATTATATTTTTAATATTTACCTATATGGTTTTATGGAGTGTTGAATTACTTTTAATTATGCAATGAAAATTAAAAGTGTTTAAACCTCTGTTAAAATGCTATGACTAAAGGTAAGCAAATAAGCAAAAAACATTACTATTCACCTTATAGAAGTTTAGCAAGCTCTGTTTTTTGAATTTGTTCAAATTACTTCACTTTCGAACTGAAGAAGAAGTTGAGTGTATCATTGGTTTGAATTCTTGAATCTGTTAGGGGATGTCAGATTCGTCAGGGGATGTCCGTTTTTAAAAAACTGTCGTTACTAGATTATTTTCTAAATTCTTGGAGCAGAATTGTTAGTCACAACTAAACATTAATAGAAACACCAAAAATACAATCACATTGCACGTCTGTAGTTTATGGTTCATTTATAGTGAGAATTCAACCAACCAACTTGTCAGCATCTTCAACAGACTTCAAGACATGCTTGTACTTATTTACACCCATTTACATGATGACTTTTTTTAAGTTCCACAACTACAGACAGGAAATGTCAAACATCCATCCATCCATGCACTTTCGATAACCACTACATCATGGGTTGCGGGGTGGGGGTCTGTCGCTATCTCTAACCCCAGGCATGAATCTACACATAAATGGGGAGACCATGCAAACTCGATGCTGAATTTAAAAAGAATGAAAAGCTGTTTGCAAACGTTGATTAACTACTGTACATTTGTAAAATCGTTACATTAAATTTAGAAAGAAAATGAACTATTTTTACTTATGTTTCTGCAGATTAGTGAAGCACCATGGAAAAATGTAATCGACAACACAGATTTTGGTATTCAAGGTTAACTTTATGCACAGGATGTATGACGGTATTGAAGATCTCTAAAGACTGTATATTGTGTTTATGGATCTGATAGGTTCAAATGTTTATATGAAATATGTCATAAGTGTAACTTGGCATTTGTTATTATCTAAATCGTTTTTTTTTATCTCATTAGAAAACGTTTTAAGGCAGGCACAAAGGCAAAAATAAAATGCAATACATTTTATAGCTCAGAATATTGCACTGTCTTGCTTGTTTCTAATACTATTGTAATTATTTTATTTAGATCAACTTTTCTCATTGGTAAAGTTTGAAGAAAAAAATGCACCTTTTATAATGCAACTTACCCACAGTGTAATGTAATTTAGTGGCATGACATCTTGAAATATTTAATTCCTGTCTAAAAAAGTCAGTCAGGGAAGATGCAAAAGATTTCTGAGCACTGTCAAAATATTATGACTGGCTAAGAGGTAGATATGTAAAAATGCTGAAGTTGATGTCTGATTTGGAACATCCTATGGTTGCTAAAAGACAATTTCACTTGTTTTTTAGCTTTCTTTACTGCTTTTGAGAATAAAAAATTATTTTAAATAATTAAACTGCTTGAGATTTTTTAAACTTATATTTGTGAAAATGGGAAAAATGGAACATCTTCAATGCTTTTTGGCAGAAGGACCTTCTTAGAATGAGAAAATCATGAAAAACCATATTTTATGACATATCTTTTTTAATTGTCTCAAACATTTTGTTTTGCAAACGCTAAAAAAGGCACAGTTTAAATAGGATAATAACTTACAATTTTGTGGAAAATTATTGACAAGCTTATCCACCTGTTAATCATTAGCCACTGGGATTCTCCTAGAGAAAATTAGATAGAGGTAAAGCTATATGCATTCAATAGACTGTAGTCTGTTGTACTCCCTTTATATATATTTTTTTTCCTTAGTCCTAAAAATTACACAGTGACACATTTTAGACTTAATTTATGATTAGCCTGAGATGGACAATATCGCATCTAGTCAAAATCAATTACACTGTAATTCTGCAATTACACCTTGAGGGAAGAGCAGATTAAAGCATGTCGCCTTTGGATGATTGAATTAGAACATGTTATTAAAAAGGATAATGAGTATGTGAAACCAAACATTAGGATTTGATTACTGGTCTCAACAAGAGGTAATATTTAGCTAAGTGAAAAACAGCTTATTAAATCTGAAAGCTTATCAGGCAAATATTGTTAAAATAACCAGCAGTTCTGCCGCCAACTCTCTTCACTGTGTTTGTCAATAAGGGAGCCTTTTTTTCTGCGGTGTTACTTGGAACGGTGGTGTCTTCTGTCTAAGGCTCAAAGTGGATCCTGAAGTGTGTTCATGTTTATTTACATATGATTCAGCCAGTTCACTTTTAATAACTGAATCATGGTTACATGTGTGTGTTAGTTGGTAATGAACAGCCTTATGCTTGGTTCTGCGAATAAAACCTCTGAGTGGAGCTCTCCCATGTCTTGGTAAAAACAGCATTATTTGCAGTGTTGGGATAAAAAAAAACTGAGTTAGGCATAGAAGAGCTCTATGAACTCTATGAAAATTCTTTGTTTTGATAAAAAGCTAAATCTATAGCTCTTTTTGCAATTGTTCTCTAACAATTAAAAATACAATACAGCTATAGATGCTATGAAAAACTGTAGTAGATTCTGTGTAAATAAAAAGTATACACACATAAAGGCAAACTCTGTAGCTTTTACTGTTGAGAGCCCAACGCTGCATTGTAAGCAAAGTGATTTGAGAATTCCTATTCCCAAGCAGGTAATTTGAGTCTTGCAGGTGGACGTTTGGTGGTTTTAGGGTCACCCTTGAAGCCAGTCCCAACTCTAATAAAACCAGAGAGCAATACAGGACTGCAAGGCTAAAACCCCCCATTAACTTCCTTCCTTTCAACATGGGGACAGGTAACCTAGTGACCCTGCAAAGCTGCCATGCTCCCTGACCACATGACTTTAGGAGTTGCAGGGTTGAAGACTTGAAGCAAGACATAATTCTAGGTGAAAAATACTACGCTACCCAGACCTGAAGAAAAAAGAGATTTCTCTTTGAAAAAATAAAATCTAAAGCCTAGTGATAAGGATGTTTGCTAAACATATACTGAATACCATCATGTTTTATAGAATTTGTAGCTTAAGACTTTTGATTTAAAGGTCTAACTAACTTATTTTCTTCTCCCTCTTACCATCCTCTTTCATTATGTACCTTGCTCTCCACCTTCCTATTGTTTTTTATCTAGTGGGATGCCATTACAGAGATGGATGAGCACAATCGACCGATCCATACTTTCCAGGTTTGCAATGTGATGGAACCCAACCAGAACAACTGGCTACGCTCCAACTGGATTTCTCGACAGGCAGCCCAAAAGATCTACGTGGAGCTGCGCTTCACCTTGCGTGATTGCAATTCCATCCCATGGGTTTCTGGCACCTGTAAGGAGACCTTCAATCTTTTCTACCATGAGATGGATGAAGCTCATGGTGTCAAATTTAAGCCCAGTCAGTACACCAAGATTGACACCATTGCTGCCGATGAGAGCTTTACTCAGATGGATCTGGGAGATCGCATTCTCAAGCTCAACACAGAGGTGCGGGAGGTGGGACCCATGACCAAAAAGGGCTTTTATCTGGCTTTCCAGGACATTGGTGCCTGCATTGCATTGGTATCTGTGAGGGTTTACTATAAGAAATGCCCATTTACGTTGATGAACTTGGCCTCATTTCCAGACACAGTCCCTCGTGTGGACTCTTCCTCATTGGTGGAGGTGAGAGGAGCATGTATCGATCATGCTGAAGAAAAAGACACACCCAAACTGTTTTGTGGAGCAGATGGAGACTGGTTGGTCCCCCTGGGAAGATGTGTTTGCAGTGTCGGGTATGAGGAAAAAGATGGCTCATGTGCTGGTAAGTGTTTCAACCTGTTCTATATATATTTTATTCTCAAAGTTTTCTTAAGTAGCACCCAAGCAACTGGAGCATTATTTTCAAACTGCACAGATTTACAGTGAGTCTCTGGTTGACTTTTAAAAAAGTCATGTTTTATGAAGATCAGGTCTTGATAATTTGCACAACCTGTGCTGTAGTTTCAACCTTCACATCATGACTTTGTGGCCAAGGTATATAGAACCATTCATTCTTCTATAACTACAACATTGCTTATGACTTTTCATAGTAAAACGAAGATGCTGTCGTGAATTTGCTGTCAGGGAGTTTTACTGTTGCTGAGGCTGCACGTTTTTTCAATTCAATTTCAATTCAATCCAATTCAATTCAGTTCATTTATATAGCGCCAATTCACAACACATGTTGTCTCAAGGCACTTCACAAAAGTCAGGTACATACATTACAATTAATCCTAACCATTGAACAGTGCAGTCAGAGTTAAGTTATTTATTCAAATTGGATAAAAAGTTTTTCTATCTAAGAGACACCAGCAGATTCCATCCAGTCAGTGACTTGCAGCATTCACTCCTCCCGGATGAGCATGTAGAGACAGTGGACAGTCACTGGCGTTGACTTTGCAGCAATCCCTCATACTGAGCAATTGCATGTAGCGACAGTGGAGAGGAAAAACTCCTTTTAACAGGAAAGAAACCTCAACAGAACAGGCTCAGTGTGAGCGGCCATCTGCCCAACCCGACTGGGGGTTTGAGAGAACACAGCAGAGACACAAAAGAACCCAGAAGCACTGATCTTGGAGTATTTTCTATGGAAGGAAAAGTAATTGTTAATGGATGTAGCTCCTTTAGTCGTTCATCTGTTAGAAAGAAAGAAATATAAACTGTGAGCCAGTTTTCAAGTTAGAGTCTGAAAGAAAGCACATAGAGTTAGTCACAGTAGAAGCTCAGTCAGTAGCTATGTCTAGGAGAGAGAAAAGGGTTAAACACTGAAAGACAGGGCCAGGCCATGGGGATCATCGGGTAGGGCGTGAGCATTAAGTTGTTGCAGCAGAAGCCTGGACGATGCCCCCTCCAGAAAAGGTGTCGCAGGTAGACACAGAGTCAGGCCAGTGTAGCTTCTAGGAAGAGAAAAGAGAGAGAGCATAAAGTTAGAAGCTGAAATAACCAGCAAAATTAATACAAAAAAATTGGAGAATAGTGTGAGAATGTAGCGAAGAGGTGAAAGTGGTCATTATGTCCTCCAGCAGCCTAGCTATAGCAGCATAACTACAGAGATAGCTCAGAATAACCAAGCCACTCTAACTATAAGCTTTATCAAACAGGAATTTAAAAAAAGTTTTAAGCCTAGCCTTAAAGGTAGACAGGTGTATGGCCTCACGGACTAAAATGGCAGCTGGTTCCACAGGAAGAGCCTGATAACTAAAGGATCTGCCTCGCGTTCTACTTCTAGAGACTATAGGAACACCAGTGAACTGCAGTCTGAGAACGAAGAGTGCTCTGTTAGGAACATATGGAAACAATCAGATCTCTGATGTATGATGGAGCTAAACCCTTAAGGGCTTTATATGTGAGGAGGAGAATTTTAAATTCTATTCTGGATTAACAAGGGAGCCAATGAAGGGAAGCTAAAGTAGGGGAAATATGATCTCTCTTTTTAATTTTCATCAGAACTCTTGCTGCAGCATTTGAATCAGCTGAAGGCTTTTAACTGCATTTTGTGGACATCCTGATAGTAAAGAATTACAATAGTCCAGCCTTGATGTAACAAATGCATGGACTAGTTTTCAGCGTCACTCCTGGATAGGATATTCTAATTTTGGCAATGTTCTAGGGATGAAAGAAGGAAATCCTAGAAACCTGTTTAATATGGGATTTAAATGACATGTCCTGGTCAAAAATAACACAAGGTTTTTTTACTTTATCACCGGAGGTCAATTTAATGCCAATCCAGGTTAAGGTGATTGACTAAGCAGTTTCTTTTTTAAAGACTTCCGGTCCAGAAGACAACTTCTGTCTTGTCTGAATTTAGAAGCAGAAAATTTAAAGCCATCCAAGTTTTTTTATATCTTCAAGACATGCTTGTAGTCTATCTAACTGGTGGGCTCATCGGGATTTAATGGATAAGTAGCTGAGTATCATCAGCGTAACAGTGAAAATTTATCCTATGCTGCCTAATAATTTTACCTATTGAAGGAATATATATAGTTGAGAGAACTGGCCAAGTACTGAACCTGTGGTACTCCACAATTAACCCTGGAGTTTAAAGATGATTTATCAATTAATCACACAAAACTGGAATCTGTCAGACAAATAAGATTTAAACCAGCCTAGGCACTGTTCCCCTGATCCCTACAGAATATTCAAGCCTTTCTAGAGAATATTGTGGATCGACTGTATCAATATGCAGCACTGAGATTAAAAGAACCAGTACAGACACAAGTCCATTATCCTGAGGCCATAAGAAATTCATCAGTGACTTTCAGCAGAGCTGTTTTCAGTGC
Organism: Crenichthys baileyi; assembly: GCA_036173005.1. Classification (NCBI taxonomy): domain Eukaryota; kingdom Metazoa; phylum Chordata; class Actinopteri; order Cyprinodontiformes; family Goodeidae; genus Crenichthys; species Crenichthys baileyi. The sequence continues at coordinate 66,213 of JAHHUM010001306.1, read as the reverse complement.
TTTGATGAGCTCTGAGCCTGACTGAAACTCTTCAAAACAGGTATTTGCTGTGTAATGCTCACACATTTGATTAGCAACTATTTTCTCAAGAATTTAGATAAGAAGAAAGATTGGATATAGTCATCTTGATCAAGTGAAGGTTTCTTAAGTAAAGGTTTAATTACAGCTACCTTAAAAGCGGTGGTACATTATCCATTTACTAAGGATAGATTAATCATATCTAAAATGGGGCTGGTAATCAGAGGGAAACACTTCCTTAAATAATTGGTTTGGGATTGGGTCTAACATACAAGTTGAAGGTTTAGGTGAAGCTAATATTTCTGATAACTCAGGAAGCTCCACAGGATCAAAAACAGTCCAAACACAGATCAGGTTCTACAGTTCTTCCAAAGTTGTCTCACTTGCTGAGGATGAAGTAATCATCTTCGGGAGTATTTCAAAAGATTTATTTTTAATAGAATCAATTTTATTTAAGAAAAGATCCCATAAAGTCATGACTGCTGAGAGCTAAGGGAATGGATGGCTCAACAGAGCTATGACTCTGTGTAAGTTTAGCAACTGTACTAAAGAGAAACCTAGGATTATTCTTGTTCTCTTCTATTATTGATGAGAAATAAGCTGTTCTGGCTTGGCGAAATGTGTTTTTATACAACAGTAGGCTCTTTTTCCAGATTAAGTAGGAATCCTGTAGGTGTGTAGAGCGCCATTTTCTCTCCAATTTTCATTGTGCTTTAAAGTACGCAGCTCTGAATTAAACCAGGGAGCCAGCCTCCTATGAATAATTACCTTCTTTTTCAAGGGGGCTGCATTGTCTAATGCACCACGCAATGATGAAGTAACACTATCAACAAGAGAATCCACTGTGTTTTTCTGTGATAATGAGGAAATTAAAAGTGGAACAGATTCTTTAAAGGTTGTTACAGCATTTTCTGATAATAATCTACTATAATGAAATTTTCTTTCAGGTGTGGAGTACTCGGTTAAATTAAACTCAAAGGTTATTAAAAAGTGGTCAGACAGGACAGGGTTATGAGAAAATATTATGTCTTTACACTCAATACCATGTCAGCACAAAGTCCAGAGAATGAAGACAAAGGTGGGTAGGTTTGTTAATGTTTTGAGCAAAGCCAATTGAGTCTAAGATAGCATTAAAGGCATTAAAGACACATTTCCGGTGTCAACATGAATGTTAAAATCCCCCACTATAATAACCTTATCTGTATTTAACACTAAATCAGATAAAAGGTCTGAAAACTGATCTAAAAATTGAAAGTAAGGGCCTGGTGGACGGTACAAAACAACAAACAGAAGTGGTTTTAGTGCTTTGCAATTTGGATGAGGAAAAGTAAGGATTAAATATTCAAAAGAGTTGTAGCTATTGAGTGGTCTGGGACTAGTCAATAAATCGGACTGAAAGATGGTTGCAACTCCTCCTCCTCGCCCAGTATTTCGAGGAATGTGAAAATTTAAATAATTAGTAGGAGTTGACTCATTTATAGTAACATAATTCTCTTGCTGCAGCCAGGTTTCGGTGAGGCAAAATAAATCAATCTGATTGTCACAAATCAGTATAACCACTAGCAACAAAGTCTTTGAAGAGAGAGATCTTATGTTCAGTAAGCCACATTTAATTGTTTTATTTCCTTTCAGCGCTGAGTTGTGGTTTTTTATTTTTTTATGAGATTTTCATGATTTCCTCCTTTTTACATTATTTTTTAATCTATTCAATTTTTGGCCGTGGGCGAGACACTGTCTTAATAGGGTAATGGGTGGGTAGCAGTACAGAAGCTGCAGAGAGGAGTGTTAAACTACGACCCCTGCTTCCTGGTCTGAACCCTGGGTTGTCAGAGTTTTGGAGAACTAATAAATTCGGCCAGATTCCTAGAAAGAAGAGCTGCTCCATCCAAAGTGGGATGGATGCCTTCTCTCCGGATCAGACCAGGTTTTCCCCAAAATCTTTAAACGGAGCTTCACTTCAGAGCTCTTAAATTACCCCTTTAAGATACCAAACCTCACAGTTATATTGCTTTAGAGCTTTTAAAGGTTGAGATAAGTATACATAACCTGCTTGATGGTGCCTTCTCTTATATAACACATACCATAGAAAGAATATTTAGAAATAGAAATAGAAAGTATTTCAAGCTTTGGTTTCAAATTCTTTTATATTGTTGTTGTTATTTTAAGTGTTTCAGCTGTTAGTGTTTTGCCAAACTATCAAACCTAAGTTGATCAGAACCATTTCAGAGGGTTTTGGGCACTTGTTTTAAAAATTTTAATCTCTGTATCTGAAAATATGGTGCACAAGTAACAGTGATGAGACATGCTTGGATGTATGGTGTTGTTTTGTACATCAGTGTTCGACCACCAACTGTTCAAGGCACTATCTTGGTGAGACCTCAGCCGGCTCAGTAGCAGTTTGATCCTGAGCCCTCTGATATGAGCTTTAGGTTATCACTGGCTGTACCACTTACTGGGAATGCTACTTTCAACAAGGTCCAATGGAACTTCTTTTTTAACCAGGCAAAGGCGTGATGTCAGGTCAGCTGATACACGTCTGCAGATCTCCAATCTGCAAGGTACCTGATGTGCTTGCACAGAGAGTAGCTTCATAAAGCTGTCAAACATTCATGATTTAAAGCTTAACTCCAGACTATGAAAACAGATATCTCACATTTCTGAATACAGTTTTGTGACATTATACTTACTTCTAGCACTTTTAGCTAAATTTCCAAATTTAACAGGACATGTGATCGATACAAACAACAACAGTTTTGTTCCCTGACAACAATGATCTATAGGTCCTTTTGTCTCACAAACTGCTGCCTTGCTTTGCTCACTTTTGAACAGCGCTTTCTAGAATTCTCCCTGGATCTTTTCCCTCATCCAGAACCAGATGTCTTTGTAGAGCTGATTATAATTTGCGGAGTGACACAGGTCGGCTCTGAGCTGCACCTGCATCGCAATCAGGAGGGCAGAGGTGAAGCTGCAGCTGTGATTAGAGTCCAACTGTTCCAAAAATGCTGCCTTCAGTTGTGTGCACTCCTTTAATAGTTTCTATTATTTTGAACAGTTTTGTTACAAAACAGGCTTTGTAAAGGTAGATAACTGCATTCTTTATGGCAGAAAAGATTGCAAAGTATTTGTTTTTGCCAATTCAAGAAAACCATGTAGTTATTTATTTAACTAGTGTGAACCTGCTGTTTGTAACAGCTGTAGCATCGGCCAGACTGAACTTGCAAATTAAAATATGTAACAGTTCCAAAAGATGTTGTACTATTTATCCTTTTCTGTGTTTTAAAACCATCTTAACCACAGGATCAAACTTTTGAGAGAAAAAGGCCTAAAAAAATAAAAAATAAAATTAAAAATTGTCACAAATTTGCATCCCTTTTCAGCCATATATATATATATATCAGAAATTAAATCAACTTCCCTCTTCACCTTTGTTTCCCCTACTCTGTGCTCACTCCGAAGCAGATTTCACAGTTGACTAAAGTTTAGCCCCTTTGGGCAATGTGATGGCATTTTACTGCAATGTCAGCCCCGAAATGCAGCTCCCGATCATTGTTCCAGGACTCAAACAGGATATGTTATTAAATGCCTCCACACAAAGGAGCACTGGAGCACCTTGAGCATTGAAGGAGAAGGCTAAGGTGGCACACTTACCCAGTACTTCAATCCCCACTTTACAAGATGTTCTGTTAAGTTTAGTGGCTGTTTAATTAGGCTGAGTAGAGGAATTTGTTCAGTTTTTTGTTTGTTTGTTTTGTTTTTTTGACATTACTGAACGTGGTTGGATTTTGGCTGTAGTTTCATGGAAAGCTGATAGTTTTATTTGATAACTTCCAATTAGTCAAAGGTTGGACTTGCCATTCCTTTTAAACAATACAGAAATCGTCATAGTGATAATTTGGTTGAATTGAAGTTTTTAAGGGATTCTGCTATTAGCATTTGTTATTGTGACTATTTTTGGGTCATTCTGGTGATGGAAAGGCTGTATATTAAAAAGAGGCTCATGATTAGTTTACATTTCACTGTTACTCACCACCCACCATCTGGTTTTCATGGTTATTACACTGGATCTGTTAAATAAGGTTCTTAGATCATCATTTTCTGTACTCTCCCTTTGGATTTTGGTAAACATTATATCTAAAATATATTTTTTGAAGGAGCTCTTCAGGTTGTTTAAAATGCAGTGCTGCTCTTGAACATATAAGAGAAACAGGTTAAAGCTGTTAAGGGGAAATAAGGCATGCAGTTTTGCATCCAGTTTAGGGGAAAACTTTTCTGTGTCCTCTTCAACGTTCTCCTTTAGAGACAGCCAAGCAGATTTTCTTAAGTAGCTTACTGTATTTTTCTTGGGGTTGCATCCCCGTACTTCTCTGGAAGCTGACTCCTATGTTACTGCAGGTACCACGAAGACTACAAAAGCAGACAATAAACAGATTACTGTAAATGCAAGAGTTAAAAAATGAACAACCTTGGTCTAGATGTTAGAGCTGTTGAAATGCAGTCCAGATGTATCGCTGCTTAGGAATCTCAAATCAGATTCCACATGTATCATTCCAGTTTTGCATTCTGTTTACTCTCCTTTGGTGGTCCTGTCATATGTCTCCTGCCTGTTTATTATCCTGGATTTTGAATTTGTTTTTTTATGAAACTAATTATTTTCACCCTGCTTCCCAGCCTGCCTGCCTCCATTTAAGTCTTACTTCATCACCGTCTTTTCACTTTTTACCCAACGGAGCCATCTGTTTATGCACATTATTCTGTGGCTATTTGTTACTAAAGTAATATGAAGAGTTGTGCACCTAACATTGAAATGGGGCTATTAGTAAGTTACAAATAATTAAGGAACTTATTATAATTTGGCCTTTTTACACTTTTACGATTGCAGATACAGATACTGACATTTTTAAATTCTTCTCAATCATCAGAGTGATGGTCTCAAAGTTTCTTCGCCAGGGTTGTTGTAATAGCACAGCCAGGATCAGAGCGTGTCGCCATCCACCAACTTTTCCTGTTTCTCGGTCTCACAGACAAATTCCTCCAAAAAGTGCCTTTGCCTTGTCAGCTAACAAAGGTTTTCTTTGAATGTAATTGCTAAGTTACTCTAGTTTTAAACTTTCAGGTGCAACTTAATGTTTTGATTGTCAGCCATAATCATTCAAGTGAGCTCTTATAATGGTAGGGAGGGGCCGAGTGTCTGTGTCTCTACAGCGCAGCTGTGCTATGTTGTTTGGCAATTTGTGAAATGGGTCAGTTCATAATAATTCGGACGCAAATGACTGTCTTTAATAAATAAATTGCTTTAGTATTGATTATGTCCAAATATATATTATTTTAACAGTAGTAGATAATTAAAAAGGAGAAATCTTGCAAACCTGAAAACACCATCTGAACTGTTAAATGCAGGGGAGGTTGCATTATGTTGAGAGGGTGTATTGCTGCATCAAGGACTAGTGGAATTCACAAAGGGGGTTTTCTAAATGGGCAGTGAAACTAAGCATATCGCCAAATTTAGAAAATAGAACTCATTTTGGTGCTGCCAACTGACCTAAAACTACAAATAAAAAACTAAAAGGTATGACAGTGGGGAAAAACGGTGTGTGTTTTATATAGTGCTAGTAAATATCTGGTTGACTTGACACAGGCAGCTATGTCCAATAATTTCACGTCTTAATCCTGCTGACGATGTCTTCATGTGGAACAGTTTACTGAAGTGCAAAGCTAACGACAACATGCTTTCTCTCAGTTTACATTAACCGGTTTGAAATATATTTCAGTGTGGTTTCAAGTAATCATGAGCACACACAACTTATAGAAGCCAGAGTGCGGTGTGAAAAGCAGTGAAGCAACCAATTTATCTTCATTAGAGAATTTTTAATGTACTTTAAATTTAAGAAAGATGGGTTCTTTAGGTGGGGAAATAAATAATTAGATTTTTTTAAAGTTGTCATTGCATGCATCTACAATTTCATGTGAAGACTATGGTATGGGGATGGACAAAAATCTTGTGTAAATATTTAGTTTGTCTGTGTTTTGCATGTGTGTAGGTGTGCATGCATGAGTCTCATGCCATTCTGCCACAATCTAAAAAAATGTCTTTATGATTGACACACACATTCACATTTCACACATTTAGTTGCTTAGAATGTGCTTCTCTCTCTCCTTTTCCTTCCATCCCTCACACTGTAAGACAATCTGGGTGATGCTGTTATCGCTCTGTGTTTACAGCAGCCCTTGTGTGTTTGTCAGGCTCTGTGTAAGAGCCTCTCAGCAGTGCTATGAATAATGTAATTGCCAAGTGTTTGGGTGGGTTTATTTATATGTGAACTCCCAGCGAGTTTTCTGTTTGTATCAGAATGGATCTGCCCTGCGTCAGGTTGAGGCAAACTAGCTGCAATTTATTTACATTGTAAAATCTTTCTTTGCCATATGTTTGGAAAATGAATGCATTCACACATCTTACATATCAATCAATTCCCCAGGGAATAAAAGGAACAGAATATGAATCGCATTTTGTGACTTGACATTTTACTGCCTTATCATAAAGTTTAGTGCAAAAGTTCTGTCATTTCTCATTTTGTAAAACTTTGTGTCTTGTTTTCTTTTAAAGTAGCTTCTCCATATTTATTCCGGTTCTCTTTTCTTTTTTAGTTTTTAGTTTTTCTTTGGGCTCTGGCTGCTTTTTCTCTCAATCAGTTTGGTACCTGGCCGTATTCAGAGTGGTGTTTTTTTTTTTGTTACTTAATTCTGACTATGGACTAATTTTGAAAAATTGTTAACAATAGAACCAATTTCAAATTTGTTACTGGCATTGTGTTACCATTTTTTTTTTTACTTGAATGCATGATCATAAATAAAGATAACAGTTTTACAAACCTAAGATTACATCTTAGCATCAAAATGTAATTCTCATAAAGATCGTTGCTAAAATCTTTAATGTTTTTGAAAACATTACTTTTAGATGCTTTTTTTCTGTTCTTAATAGCTTTATTCAGTCATTGTTTTTCTATTGTATTTTAAAGCACATAATGCACATTATATGTTCATTGTAAAGTACAAAGAATGGCAGAAAATAATTGAAAAGGTGAACAAAGTAAAAAAAAAACTCTAAAGAACAATTGATCATGACTACCTTAAGAGATTACAAGAAAGTTTAAACCAGCAAAGCTCGAAGGAATTATTTCTAGTTTAAAACATTTGAATTGCAACATATATTTAAATAAAAAGAAATTACATGCCACTCACCAACAGACATAAGTGGAGGCAATTAACACTGAGGACACCAACTATCAGTTCCACTCCAGGGCTAACACCAAAACACTGAGAAGCAGGTTTTCCAGGACATTTCTTTTTTTTTTGAAGAAAACCCGAGACACATTTGGAGGAAAACGTTGTTGGCATGTGAAAACACCTCACAGAACCTAGAAACTGATGAACATGATAGAACAGCTTTTCCTTATATTTGGATGTCATCTGGACCTGTTTGTCATATAAAATCCTTCAACATTATGTTTATTGTGAATTGACACTATATAAATAAACAGATTTTCATTTAATTTAACAGCCCTTACCACTGTTCAAATGATCTTTTTCTGAAGAAATTACTTTTTGAAAACCAATTCACTATTCCAAATTATTTGTTAATGTTATTTACACAGTTTTGGCAGAGCAACTGATCAAAAACAGGCACCATAAATGTATTACATGCTGGAAATTGTGCAGGTAAAAAGAACAGCTGTGCAAACATTAAGCGCTGTGCTCCCGTAAACATCTTGAAGGAAGTTTCAACGATAAGACATTTTCAATTACAGCATGAAGACAGTCAGACAACAATTACAGCACATATCCTTCAACTTGTCAGCCATCCAAATAAGATGTCTCACACACATCAGGATGTGGTGAGTGAGGAGACGGAAATGCATAATCATTTACATGAAACACACAGGCACAGATGTAAAATACCAGAACTACAAGCATTGTGGTCAACAGCAAACAAACAGAACTAAAACTCTGCTCCCACATTAGGGAAAAGAAATCAGATGAAATAATATTTTGTTCTCATGCGTTGTTCTTACAAACAAACACATGGAAACCCACCAGGGGGCTTAGTCTGGCAGCAGCAATAGAGCTGTTTACAGATGGGTTACGCGGCAGGGAGATGCTCTGACATTTCAGAAAAGTATGGTTTTAGTTTAACAAGGATGGCCCCTCAGGCTTAATTGGGAGAGTCTGGAGAGACCAAGAGAAACGGAGTGTACCATAGCAGTGGGTCATAACATGTCATGTGAATTTAATCCCACTTCACTCAGTGTCACCACTGACATGTCATTAATGACAATGTTAGATATTCAGCTATTTTACAGGGGCAAAGTTTTACAGTCTCACAAAGCATTTGTCTCGAAAATGTCACATCCAGCATATCAAATTTAATTGCACCATATATTAGGTCTTTAGGGGACACAAACTCAACATTCTACATAGAAAGCTGCCTTTTTTTGACTTGATCTCATCCTTGGAAAGATAAACAGTGCTGTTTTATAAAAACTAAAAGTTTAATTTCAAGTAAAAGTTTTAATCATCATTGTAATATGCAGCGGGTCCACATGATACATTGCTTTTCATGGGCCCCTGTGATGGACTGACGACCGGCCCAGAATATAACCTGCCTCTCGTCTAGTGACCACTAGAGATGGGCTCTAGACCATCCCATACCCCCCCCCCCCACTCCCTAGTATAAAGAATGTACTTCTTGTGTGACTTCTTCTAATGTATAGTTCAGTGCACCATGATCACTATAGCTGACTTTACCCACCAACCAAGATGTTATAAGAAACCTCAGGTGACTTTGGTTTGTAAAGAGCAGAGATCAGAATTACTAATCCAGGAAAAATATGAATATGTGTATATGCGGGATCCAGAAACAGGGGCATATCATAAGCATAAGGAACAGTGATTTGTACTTATTTAGCAATGTGTGTGCATTTCAGTTTGTGTAGTTAGATGCAATGTTTAAAAAAAAATACATTGTTTTTTTAAATGCTTCTATCAGCAAAATTTAATTGGTTCAGATGAAAGACGAAGGTTACATTTCTGAATGGACTTCGGTTTTGCTGTTCTTCAACTGTCATCCCTACTCTGAAGTGTAATTTTTTTTACCTGTTTTAGCTCTTACTATTTGGGAATAGAGCTGTCATGAGTGTGGCAAAAATACTGTCTTTGGGGCCTCTTTAGTCCAGCATAGTTTAATTCATCCTGATTTTGCATATATTTAGTATCATTTCAGAAGGTTAAACAGAGCTCACCAGTGTTATTCTGTCATTATTTGTTTTTTGCTATCATTATAGTTGTCTTAAAAAATTCTCACCACAGCTAAACTATTCATAATTAACTGTTGTACAAAGAAACAAGTTTTTGCAGCTTGTGAAAGGCAATATGTTTACATTTTCCAATATATAAGTAGATATACCTTTTTGAAAGGTTCACTTATTATTGTTCATTATCTAGGCAATAGACTTTTTTATTACTGTAGACTTACTAAAAGGCTAAAAAGGCAGATTTGTATTTTTCTACTTTGGTTCATATCGGCGAAAGTATTGGCCACACATTAAATCATAGAATTCAGGTGGTACTTCCACTTCCAAGGCTAAAGGTGTATAAAAATCATGCACCTAGGCATGCAGCACCTAGGCATTTGTGAAAGAATGGGTCACTCTCAAGAGCTCAGTCAATTCTAGTGTGGTACCATAATTGGATGCCACCTGTGCGGCAATATGTCAAATTGTGAAATTTCCTTACTAGAAAATATTCCACTATCAACTGCTTGCAATATACTGTAGCTAACTGGAAGTGGTTGGGAACACTATCAACTCACTCAGAGAGGTAGGCCATGTAGAATCAAAGAGGTTGGGGTCGGTAAATGCTGAGGGACATCGTACACAGAGGTTGCTTACTGTCTGCTGAGTCTAAGAGAGACCTCCAGACTTCATGTGACCTTCAGATTTGCTCAAGAACAGTGGTTCCCAGAATGGTTTTCCATGGCAGAGCAGCCACATCCAAGCCTTTCATCAAGTGTCAAGCACGCTGACACTGGACTGTAGAGCAGTGACATCATCTTCTCTGGAGTGACATATCATGCATCTCTGTCTGGTAGAACAGTGGACCAATCTGGGTTTGGCATTTGCCGGGAGAAGAGCAGGTGCCTGACTGTTCTGAGTCAAGTGTAGAATTTCATGCACAAACGATAATGATGTGGGGCTGTTTTTAACAAGTTGGGCCTGACCCCTTAGTTCCAATAAAACTGACTCTTAATGCTTCAGTACAACAAGATACTGGACAATTTACTGCTCCCTGCTTGCTGGACACAGTTTAGGGACAGTCCCTTCTGTTCCTATATGACTGCAGACCGGTGCCCAAAGCAAGGTTCATAAGGGCATGTATGAGAGCAAATTATGTAAAAAAAAACTTGACTGGGGTGCCCAGAGTACTGACCTCAACCCAGTAGAACACCTCTGAGATGTTACTGCTGCAAAGTGGGATATGACACGGTATTAAACCTCATGAATTAAGAATGTGATGTAACTCAAATTCCTGTGAGTGCAAGTGATGCCATGCTATTGTCAAAACATAAATATCAGGCTTTTTATCAAGATACGTATCTGTATTAGCCACAAACCATAAATTCCAACCCTATTACCAGCTCTTAATTTTTTTTTTATGGAATATACACATAATTTAAGAGGCTGGAATCCTCAAATTATTTTAAGAAGGCTTCTCTCCTTTTTTTACCCTGATGGTTTACCTTCATTTGTCCCTTTGAAACGGTCTCTAAGTGATAAAGGCTCTCATGTGTTCTCTCATCAAATTGTAATTGAGAACAAATACGTAAAGGGAGATTATTTAATTGCCATTGTCAAGAAGCACTGGGTTTAGGCAGCACCCAGAGATCTTTTAATCTCTTTCCATTTTTAACTGTTTAAAAAATGAATTATGCAGATTGGAGTTTTTGCGAGTTCTAGCTGAGATGTGAACTTGCCGTGACTTCTGCTTGGCTTTTTTCTCCTCTTTGCTGAGAGTTACTTCAAAGCCGGAAAGTGATCAAAGACAGCTGAGCAAAAAAAATTAAAAAAATTCCCTAACGTACCGGCACCCTGCTTACGTACATGTAGCTTCTGCCTGTCTCCACACGGCAAGCTCTCTCAGTTAGAAAACAAAAGCAAGCGACACTGTCTGATGTTCCCTTTTTTCTCTCCTCAAGCGCACTCCTGTCAGACATTGCAACATTTCAATTGATTTCCTTTTCCTTCGTGTGTGTTTGTTCTATTTTAGTACACAAGCCAGAAGACTGAATTAGTCATTAAAGGCTATGTGTAATATGACATGGCCCAGATAAAACATCACAAGCCTCGACTGAAGAGCAGACTTGTCATAAATGAAAGTATATTTTAGGAGCTGGAGACTGCTGCTCCCAGTTAAAAAGAGGAACAAAAAAAAAACTGGGGTTATTGAGGGTTCAGCGTCAACGATGACTTTGTATGTTTTCAGTGACAATTTGTTTACACCAAAAACACAAATTAAATTACTAAATATTTTTTGCCCTGCAACTGGAACATAAAAACAAATTGTATTTGTCATGTTATGTCCGTGAGCCAGACTCATAGCCCCATTGACAGAGGTACTCAATAATGTGTACTGGAGCTACTGTAGTTTTACAGCTGTACACAGAGATAACAGTGCCAACTCAGTCTAAGCTTGTCCCTGCCTTTATTTCTTTATGCCTTCAAAACACAGTTTGCAAATGTGTAATTCTCAAATATGCATCACACAAATAGATAGATTTTTAGCCCATTGATGTTAAAACTGAGGAATACTTCTTGGATGTCAAATTATCAACATATTTGCAACATCTTGCATTTTCTCAGGTTTTTATGTTACTGACCAACACAAAGTAGTGCATAATTCTAATGTGGAAGAAAGGGGATACATGATTTTCACATTGTGAAATATTTTTCTAGAACATTTTTCCAAAGGTTTTTGGGGTTCATCAAGTTTTGTTTTGTTTTGTTTTTGTTTTTTTTTTTGTTAAATGTGAGACAGTCCTTTGTGTTATTTTTACTCAGCAGTTGTGTCTGTCGAAATCCCATCTTATTCTTGAATCATGAACACCGACCTGAGTTCTTTTATGACCTTCTGGATGCGTTATTTAAGCATTCTTGAAGTAATTGCTGAAGTCACAAAGCCTTAGAAATGGCTTTGTAACCCTTTCAATGCTGATGTCTGTGCACTCCTATTACATTGAATGCTTTTTGATTGGTACATGGTGTGTTAATTTAAACCTACTTCATGTTGTCCTAAATCTTCTATTTAAGTGGTTTCCTTATTAGACATGTCACTCAACAATCAGAACTTGGTGTGGTTATTCAAACTAAAGTAAACTTTCCAAAAAATGTGGTTGGTCATAACTTAACAATGTGGACAATTACTTTTTCACATAGGACTAGGCTAATTTTATAACTTTTTCTCCTTTAGTAACCTAAATCATGATGTGAAAACTGCTTTTACATATTCACTAAGGTTAACTTTGCCTGATAACAATATTTGCTTGATAATCAGAAAGCTTTAGGTGTGACAAAATGCAAAGAAAGAAAAAATTTGTTGGGGAGTAAAAACATTTTCACAGAGTAGTACCTAATTAGACCGTGTCTTCTCAGTAAAGGAAGACACTAAATTGAGAGCATATTTTTGGTTCACTAAATTGGATGGTGTAAGACACAATTTTATTTTGTTTGGTTTTTACAACCATCAGCCTCTGAATTCTTTACAAAATGACAAAAAAAATGAGTGTACGTATGAAATCCAGCTTTTACAAAAATGTCAGCATAGTGACAGTAGCATCACCTCTTTTTCACCCTTTCCCTCCTCACCCTCTCTACTTATATGTGACCAGTGCAGAGAGTGGGCCAACAACCCGAGGGTATGAAACGCTTTAACTAGCGGTAGGTGTCTCTCAATCTGCCAGACTGCGACAGCCAAGCTTGTTAGTCACACTGGTGGAACTGCACACACACAAACACTCATGCACAAGTGTCCTCTGGATAGACTTAATCCAGCCATTGAATAGGGTGAGCGGTGATAGCAGAACTGGGTCAGTTTTGGAGAAGACAGCAGTGTGAAATCGTCTGCTGTGGGTTGGATTGAAGCCTAAACTCTGATTGACCCCACCAAGCTTAGTCATATAGTGAAATCTCAGAATTTAAATTTGTTTCGAAATGTTTACTGCTTCTGTGATTATGGTAAAGTCTGAGCTTAAGCTTCAGAAGGAGTATTCTTCACATGGATTAAATAGAGAAGCTGTAATTGGGCTTCTTCATGCTGAAATTAACAAAACGAGCAGCAGTTTACACATGGGAAACTGACCTGGATTATTCTACACTGAATGTACTTGGATATGTTTAGAGTGGTTTTTATTTAATTCTATAAAAGCCATTTTAATTTACATAATTTTATTGAACTGCCCAGATCTACAACAGTACTAACACTAAAATCATAACACTCTCAGAACACATTTTCACTGCAATTAAAGTTGGCATTTTTGGGGATGTGTCTATAAAAGCTTAGACTTTTATTTAGATTTCAGTCTGGATGTGACATTGCCATTGGAACTCTGGTTGTGTGTTTAGGTTCATTGACCTGCTAGGAAATAAACCTCTGACCCAGTCTAAAGTCTCAGGAAGCCTCTAACATAATTTCTTCAAGGATTGCCCTGTATCTAACTCCATCTATTCTCTCATCAAATCGGATTAGTTGTCGTCTCTGCTGAAGATTAGCTTCCCCTCAGCATAATGCTACCATCAACATGTTTTACCCTTGAAAGATTTAGATTTAATATTTTCATTCAAGAAAGTATGTTTCTGAAAAAAACATTCAAGAAGTATTCATTTTGTAATAAATAACTAGCAAGTTTTTTTTTTTTTTTGGGGGGGGGTTAAGTTTTATTTTTTTAAAAGCAGATTTTTAATAATCAGTGGCCAGGAGTATGAAGAATTTGAAGCAATAACACCACACATGGCGTTTGGTCGGTTTAATTTTGATCTCATCTGAACAGAGCACGTTGCCATTCTGCTCCATAGCTTGTGGTAATCTGCAAGCACTTTTAAGGCTTTCATTTAACAATGGCTTTCTTCTTGCCACTTTTCCTGATCTGTGGAGAGCACCGTTGTTTGTTGACAGATTTTCCTAACTCAGCTGTGGAACTCTGCAGCTCTTCCAGAGTTACCATTAGTCTATGCTGCTTCTCAGACTAATGCTCTCCATGCATGGACCATCATTTTAGGTGGTCAGCCATGTGGTGGCAGGTCTAGAGTTGTGCCATGTTGTTTTGCTTTTTGGACGATAGACTGAACAGCTGTGAGATGTTCAAAACTCAGAATATTGTTTTATATCATAACCCTGCTTTAAATCTCTCCACAACTTCATCTCTGAACTGCATGACATGTTCCTTGGTTTTCACGATGCTGTTTTGTTCACAATTTTGTTAAAAAACCTCTGAGGCCATAACAGCTTAACTGTATTCATTTTGAGAATAATGTACATGCAGGCAGGCAGACTCAACTTACTAATTAGGTAAATTCTAAAATCTATTGGGTTCAAAGAATTTCACTTAGGGAGTAAAATAGGGTTAAATGAAATGCACTTTCAGATTTTTATTGATAAAAAATACTTTTGAAAGTACTGAATTTTACTGTATTTTGCACATAGTGCACACTATGTTAATTTCTCTTGTCAGAAGCTATTTAGGTTGTCCAGTAGTGTTCTAACCTTGTAGGTACAATTTGAGTTTAACTGGTAGTGCTTGCCCACTTATGACTAGAATGTTAGACTTTTGCCCATTTAAAAACCAATTTAAGCTACCATTAGTCTTTACAATGAGAACTCTTTGTCCCATAAGGATACATAAATGTATCATATAGATGTTTTGTATGAAATTTTCACAGCTATTTATATGTAAATTAGCTTTTCATATGACTAAAAAGGGCAAGGTACATATAGAAAAATTAGCTCTTTACAAATTAATTGTGGTATGTAGTGAAGGATTAGGACAAGCTTGTTTAGGCTGCATGTCAGTATCCCTCTTTATACAAAGTTGTTAGGTGTGTTTTTGCCATTGTGTGTCATTTTGAATGTCTTGTGCCTCTAATTATGTTTTATGTGTCCTTTTTTTTTTACTTAAACTTTTGTTAGTCTATGCTTAATCATGTTTGTGTGTTTTTCTGTGGGTTGACTTTAGTGTCTGTCAACAGCTGCGGAAATCTGCCCACTTCTTACCTTAAAGCTGATGTACGTTTATTGAGCAGCCAGCGGCAAAAACTGCAGATCTGATTCATAAATCAATACCACTTGCTTTATGGCGAATTGATCTGACTGTCTCCCTTAATGACACAAATTACCTTTTTTTAGTACCACTTTTGCACATGTTATTGTGTTAAACTGCATTCTAGATGCTTTAAAAATAATATAGCAATTATAAAAACAGACTTATGAATAATTACATTAATAAAACAGATCAGCTAGTTTTAATAAGACTTAGAGTGATAAGACAAGATACAGCATGGATGTTCTTTATGTTGTTTCAGCAGTCATGTTGTGACTGCAGACAAGTCTTACAGTGTAGTGATTTGTCACAATTATATGTAGTTTCTAAAGATTCAAAGTGAGTGAATGTGAAAAAGACAGATGTTATTTTAAGAAAGAAACATTTTTTCTGAAGTGACACCAGATGCATTAGTTAGGAAAATCATCAAATCTTTCCATTAAAGTTTTCTTGGAATGTTAAAAAATATTAGTATTTGTATTAAATTTTTTACCGACTGTAAATCTTTGGGAAAACTTTCTAAACCCAAAAAATCGAAAACAAAATCCACTTGTAGTTTGGAAAAGTGTCACAACAACCTTGCTGATTAGTGTTGTGACAAATTACAGAATATTTTGTTATCTAGTGAAGAAGCCAAATAATTTTTGTGTATTTGATAGATCTGTAGCTCAGTAAATTTGGTACCATTTTCTTACTGAAGCAAAAACAAAGAGTGCAACACATTTACCCAGATACTATTATGTAACAAAATTTTAAATGTTGGGATAATCAGTCATATTTAAAAGAAATAAAAAACATAAACTTGACCAATAAGACACACTTGCAATAAAACAAATAGACAAATAAAAAAACAATAGCTAAAGACAGTAAGTAAAAGAAAATAAAAGACTAATAATACAAACCGCCACCTTAATGTGGTGGAGGGGTGTGAGTGCCCGAATGATCCTAGTGGCTATGTTGTCTTGGGCTTAAATGCCCCTGGTAGGGTCTCCCATGGCAAACAGGCTCTAGGTGACAGGTCAGACAAAGAGCGGTTCAAGAAACCCTCATGAGGACTAAAATAACGAGGCACGTGACATCACCCGGTACGGCGGAGCCGGGGTCCCACCCTGGAGCCAGTCCTGGAGTCAGGACCCGTCAGAGAGCGCCTGGTGGCTAAAGGAGAGACGCGAGGCCATCCCCCAGTGGGGCCACCACCTGCAGGGGGAACCGTGAGGGACTGGTGCAAAGAGGATTGGGCAGCCAACGAAGGTGGAGACCTCGGCGGCCCGATCCCTGGATGCTTAGGCTGGCTCTAGGGACGTGGGATGTCACCTCACTGGGGGGGAAGGAGCCTGAGCTTGTGCGGCAGGTTGATAGATATCGACTAGAAATAGTCGGGCTCACCTCCACGCACAGCGGGGGCTCTGGAACCCATCTCCTCGAGAGGGGCTGGACTCTCTTCTACTCTGGAGTGGCCCACGGGGTGAGGCGGTGGGCTGGGGTGGGTTTGCTTGTTGCCCCCCAGCTCAGCCGTCTCATGTTGGGGTTTACCCCGGTGGATGAGAGGGTCGCATCCCTGCGCCTTCGTGTTGGGGACAGGTCTCTCACTGTCATTTCGGCCTACGGGCCAAGCTGCAGTGCGGAGTACCCGGCCTTCTTGGCGTCCCTGTCAGGGTTGCTGGATAGTACCTCTCCCGGGGACTCCATTATTCTGCTGGGGGACTTCAACGCCCACGTGGGAAACGACAGTGACACCTGGAGAGGCGTGATCGGGAGGAATGGCCTCCTCCGATCTGAATCCGAGTGGTGTTTTGTTATTGGACTTCTGTGCTAGTCATGGATTGTCCATAATGAACACCATGTTCAAGCATAAGGGTGTCCATCAGTGCACTTGGCACCAGGACACCCTAGGGAGGAGGATGATGATCAACTTTGTTGTCGTATCATCAGACCTTCGGGCGCATGTTTTGGACACTCGGGTGAAGAGAGGGGCTGAGCTGTCCACTGATCACCACTTGGTGGTGAGTTGGATCCGCTGGAAGAGGAGAAAGCCGGACCGACTTGGCAGGCCCAGACGCATAGTGAAGGTCTGCTGGGAATGTCTGGCAGAGGCCTCGGCCAGGGACGTATTTAACTCCCACCTCCGGGAGAGCTTTGACCAGATTCCGGGGGATGTTAGAGTCCGAGTGGACCATGTTCTCCGCATCTATTGTCGATGCTGCTGCCCGTAGCTGCGGCCGTAAGGTCTGCAGTGCCTGTTGCGGCGGCAATCCCCGAACCCGGTGGTGGACACCGGCAGTAAGGGACGCTGTCAACCTGAAGAAGGAGTCCTATCGGCTGTGGTTGGCTTGTGGGACTCCTGAGATGGCTGATGGGTACCGTGAGGTCATGTGTGCTGCAGCCCGGGCTGTGGCGGAGGCAAAAACCCGAGCCTGGGAGGAGTTGGCCTCAAAGCGATTCTGGCAAACCGTCCGGCGCTCAGGAGGGGGAAGCAGTGCTTCGCCAACACTGTTTACAGTGGGGGTGGGTGGCTGCTGGCCTCGACTGGGGACATTATCGGGCGGTGGAAGAAGTACTTCGAGGATCTCCTCAATCCTGCCATGACGCATTCCCTGGTGGAAACAGAGGCTGGGGACTCGGGGTCGGACTCTTTCATCAAACAGGCTGAAGTCACCGAGGTGGTTAAAAAGCTCTGCGGTGGCAGGGCTTCGGGGGTGGATGAGATCCGCCCTGAGTACCTCAAGTCTCTGGATGTTGTAGGGCTGTCATGGCTGACACGCCTCTTCAACATTGCGTGGCGATCGGGGACAGTGCCTTTGGACTGGCAGACTTGGGTGGTGGTCCCCCTTCATAAGAAGGGTGACCGGAGAGTGTGTTCCAACTACAGGGGATCACACTTCTCAGCCTCCCTGGAAAGGCCTACGCCGGGGTATTCGAGAGGATAGTCCGGCTGATAGTCGAGATAGCCAAGACCTACAGCATGCGCTGGGGCGGTTCGCAGCTGAGTGTAAAGCGGCTGGGATGAAGATCAGCTCCTCCAAGTCCGAGGCCATGGTTCTCGACGGGAAAAGGGTGGCTTGCCCTCTTCAGGTTGGAGGGGAGTTCCTGCCTCAAGTGGAGGAGTTCAAGTACCTCGGGGTCTTGTTCACAAGTGAGGGAAGAATGGAGCGGCAGATCGACAGACGGATCAGTGCAGCTCCCGCAGTAATGGGCGCACTGTGCCGGTCCGTTGTGGTGAAGAGAGAGCTGAGCCGAAAAGCGAAGCTCTCGATTTACCGGTCGGTCTACGTTCCTACCCTCACCTATGGCCATGAACTAATGAACTTTGGGTCATGACCGAAAGAACGAGATCCTGGATACAAGCGGCTGAAATGAGCTTCCTCCGTAGGGTTGCTGGGCACTCCCTTAGAGATTGGGTGAGGAGCTCGGCCATCCGGAAGGGGCTCGGAGTAGAGCCGCTGCTCCTCCACATCTATACCGGATGCCTCCTGGACGCCTTCCTCGGGAGGTGTTCCAGGCACGTCCCACTGGGAGGAGGCCCAGGGGGCGGCCCAGGACACGGTGGAGGGACTATGTCTCTTGGCTGGCCTGGGAACGCCTTGCACTCCCCCCCGGAGGAGCTGGAGGAGGTGTCTGGGTAGAGGGACATCTGGGCATCTCTGCTGAGTCTGCTGCCCCCGCGACCTGGTCCTGGATAAAGCGGAAGACGACAAGTACGAGTAATACAAACAGCCTGATATCTCTGCTCAACTGGAATTAGAAGCAAACTTGAAAGATAGGTCTTTTAAAAGGGACATAAACTCATTGAAGGTATGGACCATATCTATAGTAAGAAAAGGCTCTGACGTGTCCTTAGAACACATAAAAGCTGACTCCAAACATCTTCTCTTTCAGATAACGAAATGCCTGACCTGACAAAATTAAAAGCAAAAAAAAGTACAGGCAACCAGTGTTTAGAGAACAGTATAGTGATATAGTGCTCACATTGCTTGTTACCCATCAGCAGACGGGCAACAGCATTTTGGACTGGCTGCAGGGGATGTAGAAATTGTCCAAGGCAGCATGAAGAGAGTTAGAGTAGTCCAGCCTTGAAGTAATAAAACTTTGTATCACCCTTTTAAGGCAAATTGGATAAATAGGGTTTGATTTGCAAATAACCTCAGAAGGCAAAAGCTAGACCTGTTTGTCAAACTCAAAACTGTTATTTAAAAAAAACCTTCAAGATTCCTGACAGCAGTACAATTAAAACAACTCAAAAGACCAATGGCACTGCTGCATTCTGATAGCAAGTCAGTTTTCTGTGAAACAATCACCACTGTCTTATTTTTATTAAAATGTAAGAAGTTCATCTTCATTGAAATTTTATTGTAATTTCAACAGTTTACCAGATTCTGTGCCCACTGGCTTTTACTTTGATTGGGAAATAAATTTGCAGATCATCCGCAAAACAATGAAAACACATACTGTTTTTCCAAAAACATTGATCCCAAGGAAAGGATATACAATGAGTAAAGGTCCTAAGATGGAGCCTTGAGGTACTCTACAATTCAAAGAGGACTCAGTGGAGGAAAACTGACCCAAATGGACAGAAAGGGTTTTGCTAGACAGGTAGGAGTTAAACCAATTAAGAGCTATGCCTTTAACACCGACAGACTGGTCCAGACGCGATAATTAAACATGGTCCACCATGTCAAAAGAAGCAGTCAAATCAAGGAAGATTTAAACAGCAGAATCCTGTTGGCTGCAGTTAAAAGCAGATAATTAAAAACTCCTAGTAACTAGTTGTGCTGTGACACTATTTAAAACCAGAAAATTTTCAGTAATCCCATGTAGCCATAGATACTCCAGAAGTTAGAAATAAACAACCTTGTTGGGGTCATCCGTTTTGGGTGATATATCAGCTGGGCTGCGCAATTCGACATGCGCAGCTCAACAGACGTCGCAGCTCTGACGTCACCTGGGATTATAAAACCTGCGGAAAATAAACTTTCGTTGACATTTCCAGTGTGTCTCATGGGACGAAGCAACGGATGCGCATATCTGGAGAGACAAAAGCTTGCAAGCGAACCTTTCCTCCTCACAGCCATTCCTGGAAGAGCTTGGAAGCTGGAATTATGTCTGATACAAGAAGCTCAGAAGATTCATATACAGATCGAAGACCCCGCCAACACTCTGGCGCCGGTGGAAACCCACAGAGGTTTTATTTCCAAGGAGACCCCTTGTTGATTCAGTCGACTGAAACGGTTCTTCATATTTTCCCCATTTTGGACAGATAAAAAATTTGCCCCTTTTTTTTTTTTTGTGAGTTGATCACGGACGCGTTACACCCAGCGCGTCTGCCAGGAGTTAGAATTTGGACTTTTAAAGTTTTCCATTCAAAGCAGCTGCGGTCTGGGCCCCATGGCCTGACCACTCCTTTGTCCCAGTTTTATTACTGGTGTTTTACGAACTGAGTTCCCGCCTCAGAGTTTTATGACCCTTTGATTGAAATTTGGGGCAATCGGCTGCTAGTGGCTAAAGTCGCAGCCCCACCGTTCTACCAGCTGATCGCCGTTATCGAGACATCAGCACACCAGGAGGGCTTCTCTTTCCAAGTTAACCCAAATTGCACATTTTTTCCATAAATCTGCTGGTTTCATAGACACTCAATGTGCATATATTTTCTTTTATTATTGTTGTTAGGTAGTCATTTTTATCCCCTTTGGGTAGAATAGTGCTTGTTAATTAGGTGAAGGTTTTTGGACCAGAATAGTAATTATATCAGGGCTATATGGTTTCAATAAATGAATATACAGGGGTTGGACAATGAAACTGAAACACCTGTCATTTTAGTGTGGGAGGTTTCATGGCTAAATTGGACCAGCCTGGTAGCCAGTCTTCATTGATTGCACATTGCACCAGTAAGAGCAGAGTGTGAAGGTTCAATTAGCAGGGTAAGAGCACAGTTTTGCTCAAAATATTGAAATGCACACAACATTATGGGTGACATACCAGAGTTCAAAAGAGGAAAAAATTGTTGGTGCACGTCTTGCTGGCGCATCTGTGACCAAGACAGCAAGTCTTTTTGATGTATCAAGAGCCACGGTATCCAGGGTAATGTCAGCATACCACCAAGATGGACGAACCACATCCAACAGGATTAACTGTGGACGCAAGAGGAAGCTGTCTGAAAAGGATGTTCAGGTGCTAACCCGAATTGTATCCAAAAAACATAAAACCACGGCTGGCCAAATCACGGCAGAATTAAATTTGCTCCTCAACTCTCTTGTTTCCACCAGAACTGTCCGTCGGGAGCTCCACAGGGTCAATATACACGGCTGGGCTGCTATTGCCAAACCTTTGGTCACTCATGCCAATGCCAAACGTCGGTTTCAATGGTGCAAGGAGCGCAAATCTTGGGCTGTGGACAATGTGAAACATTCATTGTTCTCTGATTAGTCCAACTTTACTGTTTTCCCCACATCCGGGAGAGTTACGGTGTGGAGAAGCCCCAAAGAAGCGTGACTGTTGCATGCCCAGATCGAAGCATGGGGGTGGATCAGTGATGGTTTGGGCTGCCATATCATGGCATTCCCTTGGCCCAATACTTGTGCTAGATGGACACGTCACTGCCAAGGACTACCGAACCATTCTTGAGGACCATGTGCATCCAATGGTTCAAACATTGTATCCTGAAGGCGGTGCCGTGTATCAGGATGACAATGCACCAATACACACAGCAAGACTGGTGAAAGATTGGTTTGATGAACATGAAAGTGAAGTTGAACATCTCCCATGGCCTGCACAGTCACCAGATCTAAATATTATTGAGCAACTTTGGGGTGTTTTGGAGGAGCGAGTCAGGAAATGTTTTCCTCCACCAGTATCACGTAGTGACCTGGCCACTATCCTGCAAGAAGAATGGCTTAAAATCCCTCTGACCACTGTGCAGGACTTGTATATGTCATTCCCAAGATGAATTGAGGCTGTTTTGGCCGCAAAAGGAGGCCCTACACCATACTAATAAATTATTGTGGTCTAAAACCAGGTTTTTCAGTTTCATTATCCAACCCCTGTATATAAGAGAAGCGTTTGTGTTTATTTCGGACAAGAGTGATTTATCTGTCGAAATAGGGTCAAAGTTCCCCCACCTTTGGTGAAGCGGTTGAATAAACATTGACATTTATTGGTTTTGGTTAATAATTATCAATTATTAATAATTAACTAATTGTAATTATTAAGTACTTTGACTCCCTAATCACAACACCAGAGGACATCTCTGATTTCTATTTGTAAGTAATGATTTTTATTTATAATGTTTGATAAATATTAGTTAATCAATAATCATAATCCTTACAACCTTCTATAAAATTTTAGATAAAAAAATGCAATGTAGAACTTGGCCTAATGTTTGATAGAAGATTAGGATCTAAGTTGCCCTTTTTAAGAAGAGGTTGAACCACAGCATGTTTAAAAGGAACTGGGACACAGCCTAAGGAAAGAGAGGTATTGATTAAATGAACAATGTAAGGACCTACAGCAGTAAAGACCTCCTTTACTAGTCTTGGAGAAATACTGTCGCCTGGAGAAAATGAAGGCTACAGCTTCCTCACTGTGTCCGACATCTGGGAGATGGAGACAAATACGAACTGTTCTAAAACAGCTGTAGAAATAGGACATATGGCAGTATTGAGGGTGGAATGATAGGGTGAGGACCTGACAGCATGCACTTTATCACAAAAAATCTTTCACATCTCACAAATTGGAACAGAAGGAACCACGTACAGTAGGATAAATCACAAGGATTGAAAAAAGACTTTAGTGAGTTAAAAAGAGCTGGAGGCTTGTCATTGTTATCGCATAAAAAACTTTAAAATTAGTAGGGTTTTAGCACTGTTAGCAGCCTGATACTTAGCTAAAGAGTTTCTCAGAATCTCTATAATGTGAAGCTTGTCCTTTGTCCACCAGGTGTGATTGAGCGCACGTGCCTTATTATTGAGCCATGTTCTGTAACTGCTTCACAGCGTTTAGATTTAAAAGAAGCAATGTTAACCAAAATAATAGTACAACCAGTGTTTAAGTCATTCAGGAACCGATCAACATCTCCATCCTGGTGAAACTCCAAAGAGGGAAACTCAGTCTGTAAAGCAGCCAAAAACTGCAATGCAGCCTGTGGGTTGATCAGATGATGGGAGCGCACGGCAAGCACGTGGGCCAGGTACAGAAGTAAAAACATTAAACTCAAATAAAAACTGCCATATGTTGAGAGATACCTGACTCACATATATCATTTACATGTCCATCTAAGCCAAAAGTTAAAACCAAGCCCAGAATGTGTTAATTTTTATTAGTGGGACCAGTCACTAAATAAGTCAAATTGTAAGAGCTTATCAAGATTAAGAAGTCTATTGTTTCACAACAGACATAAATATTAAAATCACCAGGATGTAAAATACATTCAGAAGTCAACATAATCCCAGTCAAAAAGTCTGCAAAGTCCTGTAGAAATTTTTTGTTAAATTTTGGCAGTAGATTGATCACCCCACAAACTGGGAATTCACCTTTTATCATCTAGAGTTGGACTATTGAAGCTGAAAAAGCAGTCAGCTGAAATCTGTTAACAGACTAAATCTGGATCAAATCACGAGAGCAACTCAATTCAGTTTATATATATAGCACCAATTCACAACACATGTTCTCTCAAGGCACTTCACAAAAATCAGGTACATACATTCCAATTAATCCTAACCATTGAACAGTGCAGTCAGATTCACTTATTTATTCAAATTGGATAAAAAAGTTTTTCTATCTAAGGAAATCCAGCAGATTGCATCGAGTCAGAGATTTGTAGCAGTCACTCCTCCTGTATGAGCATGGAGGAGTGGATGACCTCCTTCGTCTTTTCCTGCAGTCTGAGGAGAGCTGATGAAACCACACTAGTAGTTCAAAGAAGGGGGTGACCTCCCTGGCCGGGAGCCACTTCTCTTCAAGACACATAAAATCCAGCTCCCACAAAGTGAAATAATCATTCAGAATACAAGTTTTAGTTGTGAGAAATCTAACCTTAATAACAGCTGACAGTAGGTAAAATCCAATCCATAGAGGAGCATTGATGATTACAATAGGAACGGAAATTTCAAGACAATTAGAATGGCCTCCACATCAGCACACCTCTTTTTTCCCCCAACCTCTGGGACTCTTTGTGTAAAAATGACAGGTGTGCAACACAGGTTAACTGGTAGGTCAGGAAAGAATGGTGGTGGAAGGGTTTATCATCAGATTTCCACATCACAATAGACTCATGAGTATGTCCGCTATGTAAAAGAGCTTGGGGATCACATACCAGAATAGCAGAAACATCATGCCAGCAGATCAAGTAAAATAAAACAGAAGCAATCAAAGAGAGGATCAAGGTAAAAGACAGTGACCTGCAAATGTTGGCCCCATCTTGTCAAGAACCCTGATATTTAAAAAAACATTTTTTGTCATGTTACACATTTCTGAACCACATACATTTAGCATTCAGGTACATTTAGCAGAATTACAACATTGTCATTCCCCATCACTAACTGTGATAAGTTCGGTCAGGGTTTTTAGTATGGCTCATATGGCTCACCTCCCAGGGCACTGTTTCATCCATTGCTTATTTGCATGTTTAGTCTAAGCAGAGATTCACAGCTTCTTATCAGTGCTAAACTGAGGGTCTAGGTCCTTTGTTTTTTATGGACCTTCGACTACAGATGATCATCTCTTGTACAAAAATCGGAAATGCTTAAAATAGTTTAACATGAACTTGATGAGTCATTTGAATTATTCTACACTAAGCAGATATCTGTGAAACCTTAAATTATGTTTGTTATAAACACACAACACTGCATTAGACCACCTTACACCAAAACAAGCCTGAAAACTGCAATGTATAGAGAGATCAACCATATACTGAAATGTTTAACTTTGATTATAGGTTGCTCAAAACAGTTTTGATTTGTTCTCTAAATGTTTTCTTTTTAAAGTGAAACAATGGGGAGTCCTAATTTTCTCAAACATGTTTGTAAAACTTAGTTTCCTCTTCTTGCGTTCTTAATTCTCTATGTTAGACAGTATTTGTGTAGACACATCAGTTTTTAACCTGCATCAACTAATGTAATTGTCATGACATCTTTTAAGTTGGCCTCTGTTGGGAAACTTGATCTTTTGGCCTTTTTTGTACTTAGAGGATGGGGTCAAAATAACATCCAATTTATTGAAGTTGGGTGGACTTGGAGATATGCAGCTTCTCCAAATGAGTTATCTTAGTACTTAAAATTTCAATACATCATGAAATTTATTGGAGATTAGCTTATTTGTTACATCTATAAATTTATCTACGAGTTATATATAGTTTATCCAAGATTTGTAGGCTGCTGTGATCTATCCTATCATACCAAAGACATTACTGTGGGAATTATCAGTCATATGGAAAAGACATTACCATGTAACTTTACACATAAAGTCTTTGGACTATTAGAGGAAAATATAAAACATGAAGAAAACTCAGACAGCTAAATAAAACTATGCAAACTGCATGTAAAAAAAACATTCACAGGCTAATTCGGTTTAAACTAAAAATTGCTTGTAGCTGTAGCTTTAATAATTACATTTTCTGTAATGCCCTCAACTTCTAAGTATTACCATAGTGTGTACATTCTTTTTGGTGAGTTTGACATCATTTAAGAATATGGCACTAGAAACAAGTGTAATTCTGATAATAATACTCAAACTTTCTAAGCAGCAAATCAGATCCATGTGATTAGGATTGCGGTTAGCATCAGGCAAACAGCAGAGGACTCCACTGTATCAGATCTAAACCTCTTGGCTAACAGTAGTCTTTCTGCTGTGTTACACACACACATACACACACACACATTGCCTTTCTCCCTCTCTCTCTGTCTCTCTCTCTCTCTCTGTTTGACATGTTTTTCATCTTTCAATCAACCTAAGTTATAAAAGAAATTGTGCTGTAGGTGAAAAATACTTGCCCCATCTGTGGTTTTCACATCTCCTGACAACGGAAGAGTGACAGAAAGGATACAAACTCAAGCACACATACTCTCAGGGTCTCTGTTGGATTCGCTGCAGAAATGACTGCAGCCATGGTCTTAAAGGGATGCTAGGGAAAGTATTTCTTTATTTTTTGTTAAAATCAGTTTATTTCTACTTAAAGGTTATTGTATTACCAATAATGTTCACACGTGTAAACCTCAAATAATTTAATATATCATGTAAGTAGGAATATGGCAGCATGCATTGTCATCTTTAAAGGTTCTGCATTTAGACAGTAAAAGTGTTTCTAAATCTGACTGTAAAGCAATGTAATTAAGGGGATTTTGTAGAGCATCAAGTCCTGTCATGTTTTAATAATAATAATAATATGTAATATGTATTTCACTTGTGATGCAGTCCTTTTCTAAGTAATGTGGGTATACTAAGAACAATGGAATTAAAATCACAGTGTCTCCCGTGTCATGACCGGTTACATTTAATTTTCTTGACAATACTATCCCACTGTTATTTTTGTCAAAATTAAAGAATAAAGTGACCACCTGAAAATGAAATTTTATTGCTTTCTCCAAAACATTTTATTAGTTCAAGAAATGTTATAATTGGGAAAATCCTGCAGTATTTGAGTCACAGACGCATTGATTCTGTTGCAGTATCGCACATATCCCGCTTATATGTTGCGTTGGCACATTAGCTGACCAATTTTTCAACGTGCAAAAAACAAGGCTTATATGGTGATCAAATCATGCATGCTGGTGTTACGTGCTTAGGAAAGCAATGTAGGTTATTATCTTATGGCATCACTCTGCTGCAAGTACAACTGAATTTCCCCACTTAGGGGAGAATAAAGAATATCCATCATTCTGCTTGTTTTGGGGTCAGGAGCTTAAGTAAGGAAGCCCTGACATCTCTTTCCATAGCCACCTCTTCCAGCTCTTCTGGGAAAACCCTAAGGCGTTCCCAAGCCAGCCGAGAGACATAGTCTCTCCAGCATGTCCTGGGTCTTCTTCGGGAGAAGTCCAGGGGACATCCTTACCAGATGGCCAAACCACCTCAACTGGCTGCTCTCGATGTGATAAAGCAGCAACTCGACTCAGAGTCTCGCCTGGATAGCCGAACGTCTCACCCTATCTCTTAGGGTGAGCCCAGCTAAATTGCGAAGAAAATAGTAGTATTAATATTAGTATTTTTAAGTCATTTTACATGTATTCTAGCACTGAAACAGCTCTGCTGAAAGTCACTAATGATATTCTTATCGCCTCAGATAATGGACTTGTGTCTGTACTGGTTCTGTTAGATCTCAGTGCTGCATTTGATACAGTCGATCATAATATTCTCTTAGAAAGGCTGGAATATGCTGTAGGGATCAGGGGAACAGCACTAGGCTGGTTTAAATCTTATTTGTCTGACAGATTCCAGTTTGTTCATGTAAATGATAAATCATCTTTAAAACTCTAGGGTTAATTGTGGAGTACCACAGGGTTCAGTACTTGGGCAATTCTCTTTACTATATATATGCTTTCCAATAGGTTAAAATTATCAGGCAGCATAGAATAAATTTTCACTGTTACGCTGATGACACTCAGCTTTACTTATCCATAAATCCTGATGAGCCCAACCAGTTAGATAGACTACAAGCATGTCTTGAAGACATAAAAACTTGGATGACTTTAAATTTTCTGCTTCTAAATTTTCAGACAAGACAGAAGTTGTCGTCTTTGGACCGGAGTTTTTAAAAAAGAAACTGCTTAGTCAGTCACTTAACCTGGATGGCATTAAATTGACCTCCGATAATAAAGTAAAAAACCTTGGTGTTATTTTTGAACCAGGACATGTCATTTAAATCCCATATTAAACAGGTTTCCAGGATTTCCTTTTTCATCTCCCGGAACATTGCCAAAATTAGAAATATCCTGTCCAGATTGATGCTGAAAACTAGTCCATGCATTTGTTACTTAAAGGCTGGACTATTGTAATTTCTTTACTATCAGGATGTCCACAAAATGCAGTTAAAAGCCTTCACTGATTCAAATGCTGCAGCAAAAAGTTCTGATGAAAATTAAAAAGAGAGATCATATTTCCCCTACTTTAGCTTCCCTTCATTGGCTCCCTGTTAAATCCAGAATAGAATTTAAAATTCTCCTCCTCACATATAAAGCCCTTAATGATTTAGCTCCATCATACATCAGAGAGCTGATTGTTCCATATGGTTCCTAACAGAGCACTTCGTTCTCAGACTGCGGGTTTTTACTGGTGGTTCCTAAAGTCTCTAGAAGTAGAATGGGAGGCAGATCCTTTATTTTATCAGGCTCCTCTCCTGTGGAACCAGCTCCCAGTTTTAATCCGTGAGGCGGACACCCTGTCTACTTTTAAGGCTAGGCTTAAAACTTTCCTTTTTGATAAAGCTTATAGTTAGAGTGGCTTGGTTTATCCTGAGCTATCTCTGTATTTATGCTGCTATAGGCTTAGGCTGCTGGAGGACATAATGACCACTTTCACCCTCTTCGCTACTTTCTCACACTACTCTTCAATTTTGTATTATTTGCTGTTATTTCAGCTTTTAACTTTGTTCTCTCTCTTCTCTCTTCCTAGAAGCTACCCTGGCCTGACTCTGTGTCTACCTGTTGACAACTGTCTGGAGAGGGGCATCGTCCGAGCTTCTGCTGGCAACAACTTGGTGCTCACCCCTCTACCGATGATCCACATGGCCCTGTCTTTCAGTGTTTAACCCTTTCTCTCTCCTAGACATAGCTACTGACGGAGCTTTTTACTGTAACTAACTCTATGTGCTCTCTTTCAGACTCTAACCTTGAAAACTGGCTCAGAGTTTATCTGTTCTTTCTTTCTAGGTGAAACGACTAAAGGAGCTACATCCATTAACATTTAACTTTTCCTTCCATAGAAAGGACTCCTGGATCAGTGCTTCTTTGTTTTTCTTTGTGTCTCTGCTCTGTTCTCTCTAACCCCCAGTCGGTCCGTGGCAGATGGCCGCTCACCAACTGAGCCTGGTTCTGCTAGAGGTTTTTCTTTTTAAAAGGGAGTTTTTCCTCTCCACTGTCGCTACATGCATGCTCAGTATGAGGGATTGCTGCAAAGTTCAACGCCAGTGACTGTCCACTGTCTCTACATGCTCATCCAGGAGGAGTGAATGCTGCAAGTCACTGACTGGATGCAATCTGCTGGGTTTCCTTAGATAGAAAACTTTTATCCAATTTGAATAAATAACAGAATCTGACTGCACTGTTCAGTGATTTGGATTAATTGTAATGCATGTACCTGACTTTTGTGAAGTGCCTTGAGACGACATGTGTTGTGAATTGGCGCTATATAAATAAACTGAATTGAATTGAATTGAATTGTTTTCTGTATAATGCCACTTGTAATTCTAATGTTTTTTAGATATTCTGTACAGCATTTGGTCCTGTGTGGTAATTTGAAGTGCTTTATAAATGCAGCAGGATTTGATTGGAATTAGTAAATGGTTGGATATTGCCGATTTAAAAGTTTTTGTTTTTTTTTAAAGTATAAAATATGTAACATTTGGGGTTATAGCTCTTAGGCCATAGCGTATTTATGGGCTATATTTAGAATGTCAAAAAGGTTTCCCTAGAAACACTATTTCCAAGGTATAAGTGGAAGGGAATATTATATGAGAACTTTAGTCATACGTTGAAATCTTGCATCTGGTGCAAAGGCATAAAACAGCATTTAGCAACGCAACAGACCAATGCTTTAGTTATACCTTTTGCCCTGTCTGGTGTTTCAATAAGAGAAAGATGAAGTTGTTCTTTTCTGACCAAATCCTATTTTCTTGCACTGTCAGTTGACACTGACACAGTTGACCTTTGGAGTAGCAGACTGGTGTGGTGGTTCCAATTTTGAAGAAAGGGGTGTTCCAATTATCGTAGAATGACACTTCTCAGCCTCTCTGGCAAAGCTTACTCTGGGGTATCGCAGAGAAGGCTCTGACTTATAGATTAACCTAAGATCTAGGAGGAGCAATGTAGCTTTCATCCTGACCGTTAAACAGTGGCCCAGATTTTTACCCACTGGCAACTACTGAGGGGGTCATGGGAGTATGCTATTTCTGTCTGCATGTGTTCTGTGGATCTGAAGAAGACCTACAGCCATGTTTTCTGAGGTATTTTGTGGGGGGTGATGCGGGAGTTTGGGGTATCTGAGTGGCTTTTAGGGCCTATCCCATCCTTGAATGCCCTGTGTCTGCATTCTTGGCACAAAGCCTGTTGCCAATGTGCATTGGACTCCACCAGGGGTGCCTCTTGTCACCAGTCCTGTTTGTGGTGTCTAGGTTCGAACCCTCAGCTATGATCATGAAATATGGATCATGGGCAAAAGTTTGAGATCCTGAATGCCATTGGCAGAAATGAGCTTCATCCGGGAGGTGGCTGAACTCAGCCTTAGGGAAAGGGTGAGGAGCTCTATTATCTAGGGGAGACTCAAAGTAGCTGCTGCTTCTCTGCATCCAAAGGAATCAGTTGAGGTGGTTCGGGCATTTGATCAGGTTGACCGCTTGGCGCCACTGGATGTCTCCCACTGGGAAGAGAGACCTTTTACTCCATGCTGGCATGCTACATTCAGAACAGCAAAACACTTCCAGAAAGTGCATTAAGTTATTTATTAGTTGTACAGTAACCCAAGTAAGACAACATTCACTGAAATTATTAACATCTACCTATTTGTTGCTAAAGTCACAAAATGCAGCACAAAATTGATAAATTGGATATTCCCTAAATGGCCATGTTATTTGTAATCAGAAGGATTTGTTAGTGTGACAATATGAGAAATAAACACGTTGAAATATTTGACTGTTTGGGCCCACTTGCTGCTAAAATTTGAAACAGATTGTTATTATATAATTAGGTAATTCAAATTTAAATCGCGCTTGGATGAATAGGTTATTTTTGGAACATGGTGAAATTTTTTTTTGCCAAGTTTTTGCCAAGTTTTTTTTGCCTAGTTACTTCACTTTCTCCATTGTTTAGACCTTTGCCTCTGACGCAAACATTTAGATGAAAGGGTATACTATTTGCATCCACCAGTAAAAGAAAAATAGATAAATATTTAAGTATATTTACCACTGTTACCACTGTTCTCAAAGGAGTTTTTTTTCTACAAACTAATATGATCAAATCAATATGATCCTCCCCTTCCCCCCTTGTGTTGTTACCTTTATAAAATAAGGATTGTATGTGTTATCAAAGTAGACAGGTCACATTAATTAAATAGGAACTCATGTTTGTATGAGTGACCCAGAGGTTGAAGAGGCCTCAGGCAGAGAGACACCAGGAGTACCCGCAGAGTAGCCAAACGCCCAATTGGGATGCACATTAGCAGCAAAGCACCGAAACAACTCCCAGACTGAAGTGGTACAGGGAGAGATGTAGGAAACTAAACCTCCATACCTAACCCTGCCACCACGTCACCCAGTCCAGGCCAAGCCTGGAACCCAATTACCTTGGTGGTCAGGGGCCTGCTCAAGCCTCTGTAGGCAAAACCGCCCAGCACCAAGGAGGTGTAACCTTTCCCCAAAGCCTCCATCCTGCCAAACAGACTTCAACAATGCGGGTCGGCCAGGATTTAGAGGGACCAATCATTAGAAAACTGTTTATCATTTGTTTTAAGTCGAAATAGATTTAAAAGATCATTATAAGCATCTAATCTAATGATAAATTGTCTGGTAATGAGTCTGGACAGATGTTTTACAGTAAATTAATTACACAAGTTAGAATACAGCTTGCAGTTCATGCTGTTGCTTTGTGCCCAGTTGTCAAAGCCTTACACTGAGACCTTTTGGTTCATTGCATTGGTTAACAGCATTGATGCACAGTTCAGTGCATCTGTTTTCCCAAGAAAATGCTCAGCTGCATATCACACAGATCAACACACAAGGAAAAAAATGCTGTTTTTTGCTTCACTCTTGGTTTTTAGATCTACAGTTTTAACAGATCTACAGTATTCTCTGCTGCATAGAGATTTTCATTTGTCTAAGGAGAGAGGGAACACGTCTTGTTGCTGTGTTACTTTATAGAAAAAAGATAAACTTAAGTGACAACAACAGGAAAATAACAATGTTCACTCAATTCATTAAATATGTCTAAACATCTTTTTTAACATACATTTGACAGGGTTGTAAAGACCTGGATTTATTGCATAAAACTGTTCCTTTATTACTTAGTCACACTATTGTGTATCTGCTTTGTTTCTGTCAGAATATTATATTACATTCATTTGTAGATGATGACTTAATTCTTAAAAATAAAAAAATATATAGTTATGCAATGGTAAAATTGTGGTACCCTGTCCTGACACAAAATTTGGCATGCCTCGGTATTGTGCGCAGTCAATTCCTAAAGAAATTGAAGACTTTAGACAACTGGACCGACTTTGGACAACATGAAACAGAACTAAATGCACCCTATCAAAAAAATATTGAGCCACTTTAAAAACACTGTAGTTGTTCGTTAGGATTCCTCAGTTCTTTGCAGAAACTTGCATTTAGAAATGTAAGTTTATTAACTAAAAGTTAAGAATAAAACTTTACGTTTAACATAGTCCACTATGCATTTTATATAGAAAGGTGGAAGGTGAGTCTTATTGAGTCACAGGCATTTAGAAATGTAAGTTTATTAACTAAAAGTTAAGAATAAAACTTTACGTTTAACATAGTCCACTATGCATTTTATATAGAAAGGTGGAAGGTGAGTCTTATTGAATTCTAAAGGACTTCCAAGGCACTAAGACCTCTTAACATTTGCTCTGTTGCTGCAGTTCATGCACCTTCTCTAGTAAAGCTTTGAAATACAGCCACCACCACACTTACTGGCCCCACAGTAAAGATGAGAGATAATCCTTCAAACACAGTTATCTTGTATCGCAGTAGCCTGATCTTATACAGAAAAAAATCCCATCTCTAAGTACATTTATTCATTGGGGGAAAATCGCACGTTTTTTTTTCATTAAAATCGGTGGTCGCACCCCGTACAGTTCTTTAAAGTAATAATAACGTTTTTTGCAATTCAATCATTCTGGTAACATTTAATGAGTAATCCACGACTTTCTGTTTTCCTTTGGTTTAAGCATGGCAAGGCACAGAGGCTTTTTCATCAGTAGACTAAAAGGAGTTGAAAGAGGTCTCCAGAGCTCACTGTTTGAGAACCTCAGCAAAAACTGGCATCTTGAGCTCACCAAGTCTCCATAACAACCATTAGATGCTACTAATGTGCCAACTGGTTGCTTGGGGAGTATGGCAGTAAAAAAAAAAAAAGTTTGCTAATTGCTACTGGGACTTTAACTAGAAATGTGGACTTGGGTCACATGAGAACATACAGAAAAGAACCTTGTGCCTGCTGTTAAATACAGGGGATGATCTGTGATGCTGTGGGCCTGTCTCTCATCTAAAGGTCATGGGGACCTTGTTGGGGTCACAAACTTTTTGAAATACCAGAACATTTTTGATAACAATCTGGTGGACTGTGCCAGAATCAGCAGCCAGATCAACACTGAAATGATTTACCAGACAAAAAAAACCCAATCTTCCTGAGTGGATGTAGGAGAACACTGAGGGCTGGATAACTGGCAAAGGAGGTGTGCAAAATATTAAGAGCTGATGGTTTTGATTTCCGTAAAAGAAACAAAGCAAAACAGTTATTTCTTAGCATGATTTTTCCCATCTGAATAAATATACTCAAATTAATTTAGGCATTTTCTGAAATCACGAAATCTGGAACGCTGAGACTTTTACACCATCCATCCTGACACAAAAACTGATGTTCCACAAATGGCTTCATTCCTCATATTTAGAACCACGTAAAAAATGTTTGTTGATACAAAAACATACATTTCAAGATGTGAAACAGTGTGACAGCAGCTTTTGTTGTTTTTGAGACATTACTAAAGTCTGATTTTTCGATTTCTTCAGCTAACATTTTAATTTATCTTTCTGCAAGTAATTCAAGGGGATATGAGTCTCTTTGTTAAAATATGTGCCTGGTTGTCATTCTGTCCCTTTAGTCACTGTTTTTCCATCTTTCTAATGTATTATAACTTCTAATATGTCACATACATGTGTTTGTTTACATGTACATCATTTCATCATCTAACAGGGCTACTTTTGTTGTAACATATAAGCAATAACTGAAAGACAATACTAAAACTAGACTAGATTAATTAAATTAGTATTTTGTGGTTTCACAAAGGCTTGACCTTGTCTGAAGCATCAATATTTAAATGTATTGCGCTTTCCATCACATACAGACCATTTCTATATAAAATTGCCATTTTTTAAAGTAATCTCCAGCAAAGCAAGGTAAGATTGCATATTGCAACGCCTCTATTTGAGTTTTTCTTTTTTTTTTTTTTTTTTGTGGCAATCCCACAGATTTTTGACTATCAAGTTCCTGCCATGTTGAAGATCGAAAAGCCCTCACACACTTGCACCACATGGAACACACTCTATCTTCTGATTTGTCTGCCTGATAGTGTTGTCAGAGAGACTGGATGTCAAAGAGAAGGAATCTATTACAGGATCGATTTGGTTGTGCAATTAGGGGGCAATGGGAATTTCTCATTTCACTTTTTGCCTGTGACATACATCTCTCGGGAGCTTTGAAGAAGGGATAAAGTGATACATTGAGATGGCTGGCAGAAGAATAAAGAAGAGGCAGGATGTGCATGGAGGGAAAAGAGTATGAGTGTGGTTTTGTTCCTTTAAGACATGTGGGAGGTGTTTTAGCTGTCTACAGAAGCACAAAAAAGAAACTGGTGGAAGGTGGGATCAGATTTATCTCAGAGCTTATATAGGAGCAAAATTACAGGCATAACCTATTTCCTTTTGTGGCTATTTCTAATATTTCCTTTCTGACTACTCCTCTTCCTTCTCCAGCTCATCTTCTTTTCATTTCTCACTGAACTTTCTATATAATTGAACACTGACACAAAAATAGGTTGCAACTTGCCACTTCTTTTGCACTTTTTTTGTCCAGTTGTATTTCTGAAAAGTCAGTTCATAAATAATTTTGCCACTTTGCATAACAGATGTTTCTGTATTTACAGATGTACAAAATAAAATATGTTTTGAATTATTACTGTTTCTGTAGCAATTTTGAATGGACTATAAACATTTCGAGTTTAAACATCTCATTGAGCAGTGTTCAATCCATTATCCAGAAATTAAAGGAGTATGCAAAACTGAAAAGCTACCAAGACATGGCCTCCACCTAAAATGTTAGGGTGGGCAAAGATATCATTATTCAGAAAAGCAGCTTAGAGGCCTATGTTAACTCTGGAGGAGTTTAAGAGATCCACAGCTCAGGTGGGAAAACTTGCAGAGTGGACATTACTCTAAACACATCATCCCCACAATGAAACATGGTGGTGTCAGCATTATGCTGTGTAGGATGTTTTTGCTACACAGGGACATGGAAGCTTGTCAGAGTTGATGGGAAGATGGAGCTAAATACAGGGCAGTTCTCTTAGAGGCTTTAAAAGACTTAAGACTGGGATGAAGTTTCAGCAGGACACCGACCCAAACATAAAGCCAGATAAAATGGAATAGTTTGGAAAAAAGTGTGTTTATGTTAGAATGGTCCAGCTAAACCAATTGAGAATCTGTGCTAAAACTTGAAATTTACTGGTTATGAAAGCTCCCAATCCAGTGTGAGTAAGCCTTAGCTGTTTTGTGAAGAAGAATCCAGTCTCTAGATGTGCAAAGCTGTTCGAGACATAACCCAAAAGATTTGCAGCTGTAGTTCCAGCAAAAGGCGATACTATAAAGTATAACCTGAAAGACAATGTTTTGAAAACCATGTATCATCGTCCTTCCACCTTAGTGTTATGGACTACTTGAAATTTGTGCTTGTAACATGAAAAATTGTGATGAAAACCTTTGGAAGCCACTGTAAGACCCAAACATGGGAAATTTGTAGATTGATTGAAACGGCGAGCATTAAGAATCACATTTTCAAAATAAATCAGAAGTTTTTCCTTGACTCTTTCAAATATAAACTAACTAATCCACTTTACTTAGAAGTAAAAGGCATGCCAGTATGCCTATTACTATTTAACATCTGGAAGCCTTTATATGTCCCAAGAAAATGTCTAAGCCAATGGCAGCATCAAACTGAGTAAAAGACTTTTGATTTCTTTATGTCATGACAGAGACTTTACCTAATGACAGTGAGCATCAAGGCCTGGCAGGACAGGAGAGGCCAGCAGAGAGATTTAATGAAGTTTCCTCTACCAACTAATTAAAATCTTTCTCTCACCGGTTCTGTCATTAAGTAATGTTTAGAAGGAAGACAGGAGAGAAGATAACCTGGGACTTTGTATTTGCTACAATTTTGCACATACTGCATGAGTGTGAGTGGAGAGTTTCTGATATATGGACACTGCATATGTTTATATGTAGTTTTCTTAACATTACAAAAAAACAGTTGGATGTAAAACAAAAAACAGGTAGAATTGCAACTAAAACAGCAAAAACAGAAAGAAAATGTTATCTAATATTCATTCTTCTCCATGCCCTCTGTGTGCCTGTGGATAGGCTAATGGGCTGCGGCATCATCTTCTGACACAGGCATTTTTCTAATATGTTTGAACTGCTGGAGGACTCCGCTGGGGTTTAATTGCAAGGGAAATAAACAGATATGTACTTAATTAAATCCCCTTACTGAGCCACGTTGTTGTACATTTGCATTTTATTCAGAGGTGGAGCTTTCCCCGATAACTATGCCATGATATAGAGAAGAGCCTCTCAGTTGTTATAATAAAACCTTCAGATTTTTTTCCTCTGTTGCAGAGACAGGGCTTGGCTCAGGGGAGCTTTTTGGCTCACTGAACTTGTCGGAAAGCTGCACATTCAACAACTTTTAAATGATTTCAATATGCTTATTTTGATACACTCTGTGTCTGCTTGAGGGACTACCTTGCCCAAGAGGTTTGTGACTGCACTGAAGTTTATTATGCAGGATTTTCACTGCATCATAGTTGCATTATTGCTAAAGCACTTAACAAAAAGTGAACAAAATGCAGTATCCTGTTGTGTGAAATTCAATATACAGTATATCCCCCTCTAGTTTGCTAACTGCATTGACAGTTTTGATGCTAAAATGAAGTGAGACAAGGTCAGTGTTTCAACATCGTTTCTTGGACTCTTTTTCAAGTTGAATGTTAGGGACAGAAGATTTAATTGTATTATTCATTCTAGCTTCACTTCTGCTTAATCTGTAAGTCGGCCTTTCTCAATGTACCGGCTCTGGTCTGGATCACACCCAATCAACACGGTAATCCAGGCCCAGGCCATGGTGCCAAAAATGCGGACTGAATCTTGTAATTTGGTTTATAGAAATGTCGAATATTATAGACGTTCGTCATTTGTGCGTTTAATATAAGAAAGATCCAGGTGTCCTATATGTGAACGTTCCTAGTAAAAGATCAGTAACAGAGAGCATGTCTTGTCTGGTGCTACACCTCAGCTTGTCTGTTCTGTAACCCACTCAACCAAAGCTCAGCTATCCTTCCAACTGACAGCCACGTGATTTAGTCCTGATGGCACCATAACACTGTTCATTAATAACTTGCAAAGCAAAATGCTTTGTTAGTAAATTTGGTCCACATACGGCTAATTGGAACTGCAAAGAGAACATTTTCTGATACTGATCTAAGTTATCGACCAGAACATGTCAGAAAACAAAGAACATCAGCCAGCAGTTTCTGTAAACTACTCCCTCTGCAGAGATCCTGAATGTAAAACCAAGTTAAGCCTGTGTTGGAGCAAAAGACACAGTCCAGAAAATCAGAGAGGAGCAAAACATTAGTCGCGGTAAATCAATCAAAACAAAGAAACATTCTGATCATCATTGTTGTACAGATGAGAACACATTTATTAACCTATTGTAGATCATGTTATTCTGAAAGTTTGATATTTAAGTTCATATTTCAAGAGTTTTTTGTTACAAAAGGGACTGTTTCATTACTTTAATAGGAAACAAATTCTACTATTTTATAAAAACAATACTTAATGATAGCTGACAAGGGGTTTATAAGAGCTTTACAAAAACATTAAGCGAAATCAACGTTATCTATAAAATTTGGTTTATTTTTCTACTGTTGAAATGTCATTTATTAACTATATGATTAGGTACGTTTTAAGGTTATATGTACAGCAAAGTAGGATGTTTTAATACATGGAATTAATCAAATTGAATTTGGAAAAGAAATGAACTACTTCCTAGGATTAGGCAGCTCATTGAAGGTAGACAGAGCGATTTTCCACACTAATTTATTTCTTGATATCTGTAAGTTTTAACTAAATTAATTAATGTAACAGTATATTGCTGTACTTTGAGTTTATTTTATTTACTTTGTTTATTCTCGTATGTAACGCACTTTGAATAGTTAAATATGAAAAGTAATTAAATTGTTCAAGTTTCAGTTCAAGTTTCTTATAAAGTAGGAGTGCTCATTGCATTTTAAATTCAGAAATTAGAGTGACAACTAAACATGTTAACTTGTGTCCATGTTTATGCTGTAGGCATAAACTACTCTTTGTTTTGCTTCTAAGTTGTAAGCTTGTTTATTCAACAGTATTTACTCATTTCTTGTTCCAGACCTTCGTTCTTATCTGTAAATCAGATTCGGACCTTTGGATATTAAGTTTAAGAGTGTAGTTTTTGGGGTGTGTTTTAAGAAAGTGCTTTAGAAATAAAGTTGGATTAGATTGGATTGTTGATTATCAATCCTCTTTCTGCCATTTGCAATCTGTTTCGAATGCAGTGCCACGTCTAAAAGCATGCACTGAAAAACCCATCTTATCTTCTTGACTCTGACTTTAAGTAGAACATGAGTCCTAAATGCCTTATATAGCATACTTAGATTTTTATTCAGCTTTATTTTTTTATTTCATTTTACTTTATATTTTATGTAATTACACATCTTGTGTACCTTAGCTGGTCAACTTCAGTTGTTTTCTAAATATGCTGTAGAAATAACATGGACATTTGACTATTTTACCAACACTCCTTCAATCTAAAAATTAAGTCTAATAAAATAGTATTATTCGGCTTTAATTCTTTTTTTTTTTTGTGTGTTGTTTTGCATATTGGTTTGAATGGTGTGATTTCAAGGCTGCCACTGCTCTACGCTTTTGGCCTAGCCCCTAAACTGTCATGTCACAAAGATGGCAAATTGAGTTTGAGACTCAAACTCGAGGCACACTTATGTCCCAAAAATAAAAGACTTCAGACTCAACTTAGACTTGTGCCCTAAAGACTTGAGACTTGACTTAGAGTCCTGGTCTGAGACTCAAGTCATAGTAACAGTTTTTATCTCATGCAACAAAAAGTGAAATTAAGTCAGTATGTGAGCTACAGACTGAAGTTGTATTATTAGCTGTTAGTGGCTCATAATGTGTTGATGTCAGCTGCAGCTTCACACTAATGACCAGATGAATATCTCTCCAACTGAAGATGAATTAATTCATTGAAACATTTCAGAACAAAATAAATGTAACTTACCTCCTACATTCTCTTGCTCTCGTTAAGCTAGCTGCAACATTACAAGGACACTTTCATCTGAAGATGTCAAAATAAAAACTTCCTGTTCAGTTTATCTGAAACTATAAAAAATAAAATGACTTATTGTTCCATTGATTCAGAAGTTTAACACTAATAACATCTTTATTTTTTAGAACTGAGAACAAAGGTTTAAAGGTGGATTTAGAAAATGGTTCCCCAATATTATAAAAAATTCTCCAGCTCAGAGTGAGGAGAAGAAAACCCAAACCCTACTTTGTACCATAAATAATCAAGGAATGGACAATATGAAAACAGGGAGAAACAAGTGTTTACTTGGTCAAGATAAAAAAAAAACACTTTCAGTACAAAAAAATTCTACTTAAAAATTTAATTTCTTTCAATATTTTTTTTTAGAGCATGAACACCTATTTATATATCTGATAGGTTTTGAACAATTTTCAAAATAATATAAATCGGTCTTTGGCGGACTTTTGGATGGTAGACGGATAACTGTTTAAAAAACAATTATTAAATATTCTTGTAATAATTTAGCCCTAAGGACAAAAAGTACAGGTTTGTTATGCTAACGTATAGCGATGCAGGGTTTGATGTGCACTACATTTCGATTTGATGAGAAAATGTTTATTTCCATCGTTAGAGACTTGAGATTTGACTCTGAATTGCAGCAGACTTGAGACTTCACTTTGAAATGGAAAAAACCATTTGTTAACATCTCTGTTATGGCATTAGAATGCTATCTTAAGACTTTGTGAAAAGTTAGGAATTGCACTGAAATGAAATTTGAAAGGCATTTATCATTTTTAGAAGGTTACCTTTTCAGTTGTGATAACCCTAAAGCTCATGATAGTTATATTCATACTAGAGTCCATCCACCACATACGATTCATATATGGTAGATGATGAAGTGAAAATACTAATATACTATTGGGCTGCAGTTCCAGTCAAAAACTCTGTCCTTCATTTGGCTCAGTCACTAAGAAAATTATGAGTTGCAACTGAGACTAAACCTGGAGAAGGGTCACTTGGATGGAGCAGGTATTGATTTAATGCAATTTGTATACATTGACAGAATATTTTTACTGAGAGGAAACCATTATGAAAGAAAGCATTTTCTTAACTATATGCTCACAAACTGGTGCAGTTGTCTAAGTGCGCTGGATATTAAGTCTCTGCTTGAGTTTTCTGTCCAAGGCATGGCATGAACTGTCTGTTTTCTCTTCCCTTTGGTGTTGGTTGTTCCTTCTCTAAATCCAAGAATCCAAATGTTTCATAACTTTGGGGCAAAAAGTGTTTCCAACCATGAGTAGAAATCCATCCTTTTTATCTGTACTTTAACTTTGCACACCCACATTCCTGCATAGATGGTTCTTTTGTGTTGCCAGTGGGCATCTATACACGTGTATTTGACAATTCCATTACAAAATGTGTTTTTATCGAGAAAACAGTCTTGGCCCTATTTTTTGGCCCTATAGTACAAAGTCTATCACACACTGCCAATCCAGACAATTTATCATTCATATATGGTACTTTTTTTAAAAGAGAGGAAGCTATAACTCATATTTTGTTCAAAAACAATTCTTTTAAAATTACAGATCTGCTTTGTAAAACAATGAAAACGCGAATTGTGATTTCAATAATTATTGGGTTTATGGCTCTACAATATGATATTTAGATGGTTTCATTTGCTGGTATCTGAGGAATTTTTCTGTGGATAATTTTCAAGTTTTACTGTAAAATTAGATTTGAAAAAAGCAGGTCATTTGTTGGTTAAATTCTATGAAGCAGCTGACAAGACTGTGAGAAAATATGAACCAGTATAATACATCTCTGATAGGCAAATTTGATATTACTACCTAATGTTGCAAAAAAGGTTTTTTTTTTTAAATAAATATGCAAGGTACTCACGGAAATGCCACATGTGGTGGATCCATTTATCCATTTGAAATCATGTTGCTTGGACCACCAGCATCCAGCTGCGGCAGTGACAGCTTTAATTTGGTAGCTGGTGGTCAACATGATTAGCAAACTGCAGGGAGCTTTTACAAGTGGACCAACTAACTTTGCCACCCACAGCGTGGGAGGAGAGTAGCATGCAACCAACAATGAGAAGGTCCAGAGCTGCTATTAACAAGTATTGTTTCCATCATTCATGAGTTCAAAGTTAGAAAAGCTTTCCTCCATAATGTTTAGACAGAAGAAGCTTTACCTTTAGGCAAAGATGAATAAACATTATACAAAAACATTGTACTGATTTTATTTGTTAAGATGTACTATATATCAAGTGCACACAATTATTTTATATATCACAATTAGCAAGATGTTACACGTTCATACACAAGTACACACACCTTTCACACCTTCACGCAGACTCACTGCTTCATTTTCCAGTTGGCAGGGAGTTGATGTGTTCAGATATGATTTATTGATCATGTAGAGCACATTAGTTTACCCACTGTGTTCAGTTAAAAAGCAATAACGCATTTTACACCCCCTGTTCCATGCGAAGGCAATAACACTAAACTAATTACGCAAACGGGGACAAAAGTGTGATTTGTAAAAGCCCAAGCTGCATGCCGACTCTAAACCACCTTCAGACACTGAGTTTAAAACTAATACAGTGAGAAGTGATTAATTCCTTGAAATCTTTTCTCTTTAGTCTGTGTATAAAATTGGCCATGAGGCAGGGATGATGTTTGCATTTAATTGAGACCAGACACATGTAATGGCTATTACAGTATCTCACAAAAGTGAGTACACTCCTTCGTTTTTTGTAAATATTTTAATGTATTTTTTTATGGGACAACGCTGAAGGTATGACACTTTTATACAATGTAAAGTAGTCAGTGTACAGCTTGTATAACTTGTTGTCCCACTCAAAATAACTAAACACACAGCCATTAATGTCTAAATCGCTGGCAACAAAAGTGAGTACAGCGCTGAGTGAAAATGTCCAAATTGTGACCAATTAGTTGTTTTCCCTGCCCGTGTCATGTGACTTGTTAGTGTTACAAGGTCTCAGGTGTGAATGGGAGGCAGGTGTATTAAATTTGGTGTTCTCACACTCACTCTCTCATACTTTCACTGAAAGTGGGTTGTCACTTCATGGCAAAGATACGGAAGCCCTGAAAGGCAAGTGAGAAAAAAAAATCTAGATTAAAGTATTTCTATTAGAAAAATAAGAGGACAAAAATATAATTTTCCACTTGCCTTTCCAGGCTTTAGACAAGAAAAAAAAAACTTAACCAATACACCAAGATTTATTTTCCACTCTGTTGACTGAGGTGAAAAGCTGTTTAATTTTCAAAATGAGTTTTTTATTGAGCTGTTGTCACCAAAATATAAACACATATATTTTATTTAGAGGAATCCATTGGCAACCTGTGAAGCTCTAGAAAACTCCATTCCCAATAGAGTTAAAACAGTGCTAGAAAATAATGGTGACCACACAAAATTTTGATACTTTAGGCACCATGTGGATATTTTCACCTAGGGGTGTACTCACCTTTGTTACTAGCGGTTAAAACATTAGTGGCATTGAATTATTTTGAGGGGACAGCAAATTTACACTGTTATACTAGCTGTGCACTGACACCTGTACGTCGTATCAAAGTGTCATATAGTCAGTGTTGTCCCATGAAAAGATGTAATAAAACGTTCACAAAAATGTAAGTGGTTTATTCACTTTTGTGAGATACTGTATCTTGAGGTGGGTATTAACTTAAGATTTATTTTCCCTTTTTTAATCATTCTCCGCTATTTCTTCTATAAACCAACAAAAAATAAATAAAAGGTTTGGATTGTAGTGCAGCACAATCAATAAACAATTTTGGCTCAGCATTTCTTCATCTTACTGGGGGAAATATATGATGAATTTCCTCCTCAGCAGGAAACTCATAGGACTAGATAATAACGAACCACAATCACATGCAAATATGTTTGAAGTAATATTTGTATTAGGTAGGAATATTGATCCCACTGAATTTTTTTTATTATGAAAAGGGGTTATAAACACAAAAGTGAACATCTATTTGCTATGACAGAACAGCAGTGATGCAGTCTTTCCATTTGCTTGTTTTATTGTGCGGAGATTAGCATTCTTAAACACTAGTTGTACAGCCCAGAAAGTGAAAAGTTCAAAGCTTTTCTCCGTTTTTATATATTTTCTTTATCTAAATAAATCCCACCTATGAGAACCTCAATTTTTTTTTAAGAATTAATGGTAAATACCTTTACCATTTTATGAACTAATGAATAATACTCTAATACCTCGTGCAGCATTTTATTGTAGTTCAGTTAAATAATAGAAGAATAATAGAAGACAAAAACCTTAATGATTTTGCATAAACAATCCCTCAAGTCATTTCGAGTCTCATTATCAAAAGATGACTCTTAACTACATTCCTGCCTGCATTTATTTGTAGATCAACTAGAAAATGTTTACTGCTACTTTTGCTTTTGTTGACTGTGTGTGCCATAT
The DNA here is from genome assembly GCA_036173005.1 of Crenichthys baileyi. NCBI lineage: Eukaryota > Metazoa > Chordata > Actinopteri > Cyprinodontiformes > Goodeidae > Crenichthys > Crenichthys baileyi. Next base: position 21,806 of record JAHHUM010001306.1, on the reverse strand, counting down.
TGAATTGTGAGAGTACCCTGGACCTGCAGCGAGGAGTAATCAAAAGTTTCTATGGCCCTGTTTCTTCATCCCATGTGATGTGCATGCAGTTAAAACCCTTTTCTTTGGCGATTTTTAAAGCAGTCTTGGTGGTCACAGATTATGCTTTAGTTCAACAGTTAACCTAAATGACAGAATATGTAAAGATTGCTGATATTTGCTTTTCATCTGAAAGCTTTCATCTGATATATTTATGACAATATCTAAACAGTAAATACATTATTTTAAAGGAGAAGAAGTTAAATTTATTTGATTAGCTGCACTTTAAAACACACAGGCATAGGGTTATTTAATCAAACGTGGGTCTAAAAGTTAAACACTTGTTTAGGTGTGAACATAACAGACATAATTGTTTAACTTCACAGAGTGTAATCAGGACATTAAAAATGTGTTGCTTTGTCTTTACTTTCGACTCATCAGTAGTCTCTAGGTGTTGTCTCTTGAGCTGCTTACCATGCATCATGTTTGTGTTGCTATGGTTTATCAAAGAAACCTTACAGAACATCCAAACACCCCATTTTTCATCGCCTAACTTAGTATTCCTGTACTTTGGTTCAAGTTGGCCTTTGAAAACAATCAAAAACCTTAAGAAACCTGGCCTATCTGACAGTAAAGCAAAGGCTATATCTGCTATATTCTTTTTGAAACTTCAGCTCAGACAGAGTGACTGGACCTGGACATGACTAATGTATATATGTGTTCCAACAATTATGGCAACTTGAATTTGGATGCCATTTTTGCCCTCTGATTGTTGAACCATGAGCCTTAACCCTTAACTAACACAATTGAGTTCTGCAGAGCTTTAGAAGTCGTTCCGGGTTCTTTTGTGACTTCCTAGATGTGTTATCAAGGTGGTCTTAGAGTAATTCAGCGCTGTTCCCTGGTTCGTTTTTCTATTTGTGGATAATAGCTTTCACTGTGGTTCACGGGAGTCCCAAAGCCTTAGAAATGGCTTTGTGATCCTTTCCAGACTGAGAGATCCCAATCTATCAGTTTCTCATGTATTCACACATTTCTTTAGATTTGGATATGTATTGTTTCTGGAGATCTTTTACCCTAATAACATTGCCAGACAGATTTTAATTAAATAATTTATTGATCCTTCAGGTTTCCCAGTAATCAGATATCCTGGGTATATCAAGTGAAATTGAACTCCGCTTTGCAAAAATATGTCCAATCACTTTTAATTCATGATTTACAGGGTTGGGACCATAACTTTTTCACAAATGGCCAGATTGTTTTAGATTGCTTTTTTTCTGTAATAAATAAAACACAATTTTGAAACTGCATTTTTGTATTTATTCTAGTTGAATTTCTAAGAAATTAAAATGTTTGTTATGAAGCATTTAAGCGCAGCCAAAAAAAGAAGAAATGTGTAAGGTGTAATATTTTTTTACAGCACTATGTCGGAGTTAGACACACTGATAAACTCAGAGAGGGTATGCAATGAAGACACAAGCGAGTCAAAGTTATCTTTGGCTGGCCAGGGAGAGACAGTCCGCTGCTAATCAGTGACTTCCTTCTCTCAAAGGGGCTTCTCTCTGTACACAGCCTTTTATTAAAGAAAGAAAAAAACACTCATGTTACAGCATCGTGGGTGTGACCACACACAATTTCACAAATACAAGTTCTACTGATTAAAACTGCTTCTATCCAGATACTGATACAGCACATACGTCCACATCTGGCACTCAAGAACACAAAGATTAGCTGGGGTGCGAATAGTCCTCTCTCAGAGCTGTTTTGCATGCACACAAGTTCCTGTTCAGCAACTTTCGCACTCCCACAACAGCTATTTAGTCTGCATAGCTACCACCCAAATGCAACTCTAAGACAAGATGACAATTCTGTTACTAGTTCATAAAACACTCAAGATAAATGTGAAAAGTATTCAAACAACTTCTATCAAAGCTTACCAAACTACATACATGAAAATGTATTTGAATGATAAATCATAAGGATAAAGAACCTTCTTTAAACTAAACAATGCTAATTTATGTACAAATCTTCTAACAACTACATGCACAGCTTGTTTAGTAATTTTTATACTACCTAGGTGTTTGCTAATCTTCTTCACAAAGAGAAGCATTACATCATTCTAATATTATTGTACTTATGATCAATTAACTGTAAATGTATTTAGATGAATTTATATAAATCTGTGTGCTATCTGAAGCAAAAGCAAATGGATTTTGCAAAGCAGGTTCACTAAATGTTAGCTAACATGGAGTTTACACATGGAAAAGTAATAAAATATTTTTTCTCCTCTCTCAAGGATAAAGAAATGGACAGATGCAATCACAAATATCCACAATCTCAAATGACTGAAAGGCAACTGCTTTTTTGCCACTGTTATTTCTCCTTTAGACCAGTCAGAATTAATTTTTCTTTATTGTATGCTGTTATTGCTCCATAATAGAAAAACATATTAAACTGAAATGAAAAGAATTGCCCAGGATTTGAGGAAATGTGGCATCCATCAGCTATTTTTTCCTCCCTTCTATCAGTGGTAATTGATATTTGAGGCCTCGTTTTGTGCCCAGGTCTCCTTTGCTTTAAATGGGCTTTTGTAGCACAGAGAAAACAGCTGAGGATGTGGAAATGGAATTGGTTGTGTGTCGGTGCATGAGCGAGTGGGATTATCCCAGTGTAATGTCAACCTTATTAAAAACGTTTATTCTTTATAGATCAGGAAATTGGTAGCTGGAAAGGATATACTCCTTTCTGGTGTCTGTATAGTGTCTGTGGCTTGGGGGGATTTTATGGCCACAAATGAAAGTAGTCTTTTCCCAGTGGATCACCAGATATTTACTCTGGCTCGGAAACATCACAAAATAACTCGAGACTTTGTAGATAATCATGCTGTGTTTCATAACTGATTTTAACAAATAGAGACAAAAAAAACTTTGGTGTAAAAAATTGCTTTAGTTCTTTTGAAATGTTGTGTGCCAAAACCACATACTTGCACGCTGTGTCAAATCAAAGCATGTACAGATATAGCTGGAGGCATGTTTCTGATTCTTTTTGTAAGAGTTTAATTGACAGATCAGCATCTTTCTTGCTTGAGATGACATAGATGCAGTTGTGGATATAAACCAAAAAGAGAAATTTGACAGCGACTCCACACTTTAGACCTTTCATGCATACAGCACTGTGTGAACATATCTAACCACCTCTACAGTTTTAATACATTTCTACCAATGCAGAGAGAAAGTTTCTCTCTTGGACTTTGGCTGCCTTTCCACAAATTTTCTGTGCAGCTTTACTATCTTATCAAAGATAGGCATCAGTCGGCTTATATTAGTATTAAGTTTACAGAGATTTTAAACAGTTACACTTTTAAAAGTTTTAAAAGATTTTGGTTTTCCATTGTAACAGATTAAAGTCATTTTAATGAGAGCCAACAGAAAAATGCAGGAATGACTAGAATTCTCAGGCTGACTGCAGCATAGAGAAAGCAACTCTACCCCTTTCCCACCTGTTGTTGTGTGCTGACAGTCAGATGGCTGGAAGAAGGCTCCTTCACCTCTTCCTCACTTACAAAAAAGAGCATTCAGCTGTTTTTTAAACATATCTGTCTGCCACAAACAAGGAAAAGCACAGTGTGGAAATAAAAAGCCACCAGTTTTATTAGGGTATCGCTGTTTTCAAAGTAGAGTTGGTAATCTATTAGTGACAAGTCTCCTGAGAAACTAGCTGGCTGAGTACTCAAACAATTTACTAACTAATATTAACTTAATATACTTGTATTTCTCTATGAAGTTCAGATCGGAAAATACTGTCTATCATCCAAATTTACCCTAAAACTGGTCTAAATTTAGTACTAATTATTTATTCTATATTTTCCCTAAGTCTGTTTATGAAAATGAAAATAACAATAAATTAATGTTATGATAAATTACTATATTTGATTATTTTAGCAGCACTAGGAATGAGTATTGCTTTTCTGTTTTAAGTAAAAAACAGATTGTGTGATACATAGTTTGAGATTTTATTAGAAATATTGTGATACCATGAAACTGTGGTATTTTCACTGAGTCATCATTCTTCAAGGATCTCTCCTGTGACAATGGCAAACCGTGACTGTGCTGATAGTATTGGTGCAGCTGTACTTTTAGCACCCCAGTAGGTTATTTTTGTGAATAGTTTGACAAATGGAGACATCACAGGAAGTAGGAGGTTTAAGGATGTTTATCCGGGTTTGATGAGTGACGCCAAGCCACATGCATCTGTCTCAATCCTTTTGTCTTTTGTGGTATTGTTTATATGTATGTTGTTTTATTTTTACTTATCTTTAGTTCTATGATTATATTAAAATGTAATATAGTTTTGATTGCAGTTATATTACATTGTAGATACAGTTTGTAACAGAGATTTCAGTATTGCATACTGTATTTGTAATTTTTTTTTTTTTTTTTTGAGTTTCACACTTTCTACATTATTAAACTTGTGGAGAAAGTGTAATGTCTTCAGAAAGAAAATTGTTTAACCAGTGGTGCCTGGAGTTTTCTCCAGGTGGGGCTATAACTCTAAAGTAGACATATACCAAAAAGCAAGTGAACACTTACTAAGTTTTATCACACCAATGTCTTTAAATAAATAAAAACAAAGCAGCATTAATATGTCATTTAGTATTTTATTTGTTCTTCTGTCCTTGAGAGAAGCAAATTTCGCAATGACTCTGATTAAAGTCATTAATGGTTTTGACAGGATTCTTCTCCAGCATGGCCAATGGATTGAGACGATCCTTTAACATTTTGTTCCTGAGGAAGGTCTTGATTCTCTTCAGTATTGAGAAGCATCTCTCAGATTCTGCCCTGGTCAAAGGTGCAAAGGTGTTGTGATGAGAATCTACAGCAGAGCCACAATCTTCCAGAAGGTGACCTGAGGGTTGTCCCCCATGAAGCCCTGGTACATAGCCACAGCACCACTGCAGCTCCTGAACTCATCAGTGCTGTAGATGAGCGCCAGTTGAGTTTTCAGCTTAATCTTGTTCAGCACTGGGTATGACTCCATGTTCAGTGATGTGGTGCTGCTGGAATCTGACTGCCTGCAGCAGTGGTTCACTGATCAGATGCTTTGTGGAGGCAAATCTATAAATTGCATGCTTCAAGATGGTGTCAGAAACCTAAAAAAAAAGAATGCAAAAGTTTAATTCAATATGGAGATGGCTGAGCTTTCTAATATATATTATTTAATATATAAAACAATTAATGGTATGAATATATGTGTTCATTTAATAGTATCAGTGCAAATAAAATTGCACCTCTATGAACATAGAACATTATATTATATAGGCCCTATTCTAAGGTGCGTTTCCATTTTCTTACAATATAGCACCACTACACTACTTTCTCACCTCTGTAGCTACCTTCTAAAGATCACCTGGGCCCAGTGTGCTGTGTTTACTATTTTACTCATCGTTAACTATAAAATATTTATCTGGAACATCTAAAAAATAAATGAAAAAAAATACATATTTTTGTGTGAAGTGACGGTACAACGACAGCAAATTTTTTTGAGCGCTCTTAAAAACAAAAGCATTGCGGAAAAGGCCATTAATTTCAGTAACTCAATTCACTAAGTGGAATGTATTATATAGATTAATTACACATATATAGATGTTTTTAAGCCTTTCCTTCTGCTAATTATGAGGATTTACTTAAGAAAAAACATTTAAAATTGGAATAGACCAATGAAGGAAGCTTTTTTAATGTAGAAATGTGGGCTTAATGGAAAGTGTTTAGTTCCTGCTTAAAGGTTGTTATTTTCGAAAGGTACTTTTAATTTGACGTATGGGCCTCATCTGAAAGCATATTCTAATTTATTGCATATGACTGTAGTGTAGTATTTATTTCTACTAAATGAAAAACCTGACACAGTATACAAGAGATCCAGCATTATAGAGCCAATTGTCTACTATATGTCTACTATGTATGTCTACCATGTTTTCAGCATATATTTTATTAGGGATCACCTTGCTGGGGCTGTACTATAATTTTATACAGTACAGACCAAAAGTTTGGACACACCTTCTCATTCAAAGAGTTGTCCTTATTTTCATGACTATGAATATTGTAGCTTCACACTGAAGGCATCAAAACTATGAATTAGCACATGTGGAATTATATACTGAACAAAAAAGTGTGAAACAATTGAAAATATGTCTTATATTCTAGGTTCTTCAAAGTAGCCACCTTTTGCTTTGATTGCTGCTACGCACACTCTTGGCATTCTGTTGATGAGCTTCAAGAGGTAGTCCCTGAAATGGGTTAATTCCACTTCACAGATCGCCCTGTCCCGTTTTAATAAGTGGGATTTCAAGCCTTATAAAGGGGGTTGGGACCATCATTTGTGTGTGCAGGAGTGGATGCAGTACCAGGCTGAATAGTCCTACTGAATGAGACTGTTAGATTTGTAATATATGGCAGAAAAAGCAGCTAAGTATAGAAAAAAGAGTGGCCATCAATACTTTAAAAAATGAAGGTCGTCAGTCCGAACAATGGAAAACTTTGAAAGTGTCCGCCACGTGCAGTCGCAAAAACCATCAAGCGCTACAAAGAAACTGGCTCAGATGAGGACCGCCCCGGAAAGGAAGACGCAAGAGTCACCTCTGCTGCGAAGATCAAGTTCATCCGAGTCACCACCTCAGAATCGCAGTTAAACAGCTCAGATTAGAGAACATTCAATGCCACCCACGGTTTTTCTAGCAGCAGACACCTCTCTAGAACAACTGTTAAGAGAGACTGCGTGAATCAGTCCTCGAGTAAAATAGCTGCGAGGAAACCACTGTGAGGACAGTCAACAAGCAGAAGAGACTTGTTTTGGGCTAAAGAACACAAGGAAGGACATTAGACAGTGGAAATCGGTGCTTTGGTCTGATGAGTCAAGTTTGAGATCTTTGGTTCCAACCACCTGTCTTTGTGAGGGCGCAAAGGAGTGATACGGATGGGACTCTCATGCCTGGTTTCCACCGTGGAACATGAGGAGGATGAGTGTGTGATGTGTGGGGTGCTTGCTGTGACACCTGTTGGGATTTATCAAAATTGAAGGCATACTGAACCAGCATGGCTACCACAGCATCTTGCAGCGCATTCTATCCATCCGTTTGTGTTTTAGTTGGACGCTCATTTATTTTGTCAACAGGACATGCCTCAAACACACCTCCAGGCTGTGTACGTGCTATTTGACCAAGAAGGGAGTGTGGGGTGCTGGGTCAGATGACCTGGCCTCCACAGTCCCGGACTGAACCCAATCGAGATGGTTTGGGGTTAGGCTGGACCGCAGAAGGAAGGCAAAACGCTCACAAGTGCTAAGCATCCCTGGAACTCCTTCAGACTGTTTGAAAACCATTTCATGTGACCTACCTCTTGAAGCTCATCAACAGAATGCCAAGAGTGTGCTTAGCAGCATCAAAGCAAAGTGGCCCTTTGAGAACCTAGAATATAAGACATATTTTCAGTTGTTTCACACTTTTTTGTTCAGTATATAATTCCACATGTGCTAATTCATAGTTTTGATGCCTTCATTGTGAAGCTACAATATTCATAGTCATGAAAATAAAGAAAACTCTTTGAATGAGAAGGTGTGTCCAAACTTTTGGTCTGTACTGTATGTGTTGTCATTTGTATTTTTTCATAAAATTAAGTAAATTAGCATATTGTGTCTTTGTGGGTTACTAGTGGGATCCAACTGGTTCTTAGCACATTTTTCTGTTATTTTTTTGGACAAGCTTAAAAATCTTTATTTTTCCCTAAGGGCAACTGATTTTACAGCAACAGTTTAAAAACAAAACCCATACATGTGACAACCGTTAGCTAAAAATCACAAACAGGTTTTTCGTCGATTATTTCTGACCTACTTTTTTTTGGGCCCTTTATATCAAAAATGCTAAAAGGGTTTTGAATTTTAATTTGTTTTAAAATAAAAAAAAACATCGCTCCAGAAATACTCTGCTTGGACTTTAAATAGTCACAGTCTGAAAAAACCAACTGGAAACATCTGCTTACACAATCACTTAGAGAATCAGAAAAAGCTTATAGCTCCTTGAAAACAAAGTATGCTGCAAAGAAATAATGGATGACTTAATCCCATTGTATAGTAATGTCAATTTTTTTTCTATCTGAAGAAACAGAACAAAAGAAGCTGAGATGTTTATAGTTTTCCCTCTTATAGGTCCTGACTGCAGGACTACACGGGTACTTGAGGGAGAAGCACATAAAATCAATGACACTGAACAAACCCTTGTGTTGTCGGTTGTTATGTGTTATCACACAAGCATGACAGCCGCTGAAAAGATAACAAAGGACCCTAACCGCCATACTTGATATATTAGATCAAGACAAGCCCACAGCAACCACTTGAGAGTGGCAGCACTGAACACTGATTTGAACACATACATCAGTTCACATTACCTCAAATATTAACGTACGCACATACAGCATTTTTTCTGAACCACAGGAGTAGCTTGTGGAAAAAGGTGTTGATAGAAAAATCTGCATTTTTTTTCTTCTTTTGTACTGTAAAAATTTGTTTAAGTCAACATTAAGTACGCTAAGAAAAGTCAATTAGGTGTCAGTCACACAAGACATCCTGTTGGAGCAAGTTTCAATTTAGAATAGGCTTTGGCTTATACAAACAGTCCTATTCTGAAACTTACATTTAGAACAATCAGTAACGGCTATATGCTTAAAAATATTGCAGCAAAATAACATATTACATTTCATCAATATTATATAACTCAGACATCGATGACAATCTGGACACGGCAGGCTCTCCTATTCTTCTTCCTATTCTTTGTCGCCAAAGGAGTTCTGAGAACATTTCACCTGAAACACGTTTTGATTTCTAAGTTTCTAAACACAAATTTCACACCTATATCTACAGGCTTCAATAAACCTGTGTCTTTCTTCTGCTGACCAACTTTTAATGTGACTAAGTTTGCTTAACTGCTGGGCTGGTTTTTAGCATGTCTAGTCTCTATTTTCTATGTCTTGTTAAAAAATCACCCCACAAGACATTTCAGCATAGTTACAGTTGGGTGTGGACAAACCTTACAGAAAAAGTATCTCTCCTGATTAAAGAAAAAAAACGTATCTCTTTGTTTTTAATGTTGAACAACTTAATAAGTGTTTATGATGCTATTTGTGCAACTCCCTCTCCAACACTGACAGCTGTCTGTGGATGTCTGAGCACAGTGCTTTTTCGCCAACGCCTCAGTAGAAAAGGAGTTATTGCCTGTCCTAAAGGGGCGAATGATATCATCAGCTGATTTGCATAATTTGTCTCCAAAAACACCATACTTATGTTTAGAAGTGCAGATTCAATGTTCTTCTGCTGATTATTTTTCTGTTTGTCTGTTTTGATGTTGCAATTCCAGCTGTCCTCTTTTATCCATGTTTGAAATCTGCAAAAGTGACTCAAAAAAGGCAGTCATTTATTATTATTAATATTTGAATAAAGCTTTTTCTTAGTTTTTTTAGTTTAGTTTTCTCAGCAGTGATTTTTAAACCCCACAAGTCGCATAAAACATCCTTCCATTGCCTATACCTGTTTATCCATGCAGAGTCCAGGGGGAGCTGGGGCCTACCTTCAGCAAACATTGGGTGAGAGGAGGGGCACACCCTGGACATCTTGCCAGTCCATCACAGGTCAACAGAGAGACACTTTAGGGAGACCAATTAACCTAACATGCATATTTTCAGACTGTGGGAGGTGAGGACCCCCACATGCACGGGAGAACATTCAAACACTAAAGCAACGGTGCTACCACTACTCGACAGTGTACCCCAAAGTAAAATTTGTGTTTTATTTCCACTTCTTTTTGTAGACAATCTATATTAACACTCTAAAGTGGTCAAAACGAGAAAGTTTAAATACATTTGTTTTTCCTTTCCATCCTGTCTTGCTCATTAGGTTTAGGGCATCAGAGCAGCTGTATTGTGAATGCACAATTTGTGAGGTGAACATCTCCTGCTATGACTGGTGTGTGAGTACAAGGCTTTGGGATAGGGGAGGGGGGCCACAGCAGCTGCTGCTGGTCGGTAAAAAGAGGAAGAACGATATGTACTTTCACGAGAGTCTTCAAAAAGACTCCAATAACACCAGAAAAACTGACAAGATTTGTCACTGGTTGCGTTTTGGAAAATGTGTTAGCCTAGGTGTCTGAATACCTACCAAATACAAGGCAGAATAGCAAAGTTGGCAACGCTGGTGCAGCGAGTAGAGCAAGTCACATAATACAGACATAATTATGGACAGTACATCAACAACAAGTATTGGTAGCCAAGTTTTGTAAGGGACTCCCAATACTGACCATTTAAAAATGCAGTGACTGGGAACGTCAAATCAGAACACCCCTATTTCTAGCAGCTAATATTATAAGAACATGCATTTTTATGACTGTGTATGAACGACAGTGAATTCCTTTTGCTGTTGTATTACTGCACAGTCTCTGTTATCTCAAAATGTGTCATGTTTTCAAATAAAAATTTTGTTCATATGCAGCCGGAGAAGAAAGACAAGGGAGAGCTAGGATGAGGGCCAAAATTTGTTGAATTATGTGCAAGCAGATGAGCATGTAACACATACTTAATATTTTGACTCACAAAGCAGCTGCGAGGAGCTGATATTGCTTGTTTTTTTGTTTTTATTTGTTAAACATTACTATACACAAAATGCATGCAGAAAATAATTAATATAGCCACCATTCAGTCCTTTACTCACATGACTTAAGAGTAAATAAACTGTAGAGAATATAATTCTGAGAAGGCATCTGATTTTTATGTAAATATCCATTGGAATAGAATGAGGTTGAAAATGAATATTTTAAACATTAAAGAGCAAAGATCTTTATATTTTAGAGCCAAAAACCCATACATATTGAAAAATAAATAAATCATAATCTGCTTTTCCATTATTTTTCAAATCAGAGAAGTATCTTTAAAACTGTTTTTTGACCATAAGAAAAGCTTTTGTAGCCACACCACAACCCAAAACAGAAGCTGCTTACCATATATGTATGATCATGTCTCTGGATCCACAGCATCTCATGGACTATTGTTGTACATTGGGCAAGAGTTGTTTTCTGGATTTAAAAAAACTGGGAATCTGGAATTTAGGAAAAATTACTCAAATCCTTAGGGAATAGGACACGGCACATTTATTGCTATATTAAGGTCAGATTGCTGGAATAGGGTGCAAACACTCAGACTGCAGTGGCAGGTGTTGTTTGTGACCATAATGTTTATCAGTAAAGGAAGGCTGTTCTTTTATTTTTCATTTTATCTGCCATGGTAAAAAAAACATATATTCTGATGTCCACAGGTCGGGTAAAATCAATAACTGAAACTACTTCAAAGCTCCCAGAATTTTAGTGACATAAATAACAATTTTTGTCACAACTGGTAACTTCCTACTTTAATTAATTAATGCAGACTGGATTGCTTTCGCATCCCTCCATAGGGTGCCGGTTTGTTAGGTCTCCAAACCACTGCCGTCAGACCACATTTTTCCTGAGTTCTTCCTCTTTTGTCAAAAAATTGTCACAGAAATTTCCAGTCAGAGTTTGAATTCATACTGTGTGAAATCACTACTTTTGTATTGGTTGGACATGTTATGCATTCATGCCCGAGTTCAGCATTCTAAACTCTGACTTTTCTGCAACTTTCACCTGCTCGCTTTTTTTTTTCACTCTTGTTTTTCAATTTTGATTATGGAAATGAATATAACAAGAGCCACAAGTCAGAAAAAGGGTAAGCTGTAAAAATGATGAGATATGGTTTTTAGAATTTTAATAAGAAATCCAAACAGCTTCCAATAAAGCAAATTCTAACTTTTGGTGTTAATGGTATGTCCTTCACATTTTACCCCACCACCACCCCACCCATGTCTATGACAAAAACATAACACTTAATTTCAACATTATCACTGAATCCAAATCAGATGTCATCCTCTCCTGCTCGTTACATGCCAACACAATATATTTGCATCTCTTTCTTACTCTTTTTCACACACACAAACACTATCTCTTGTGATTTTTGTCTTTCCCAAACAGGCTATTTTGAGTCAGAGAAGATCTTTTAAGAAGCTTTCTCTTACTTATCATTAACACTTTAACAACACCTTTGATTGCATGAGTGCATTTTTAACTTCGAGTTGGCTCACATTTTGTGTGTTGGAACCTGTTCTTTATTCACTGCTGATGGTGGCAAGTCATGGGCGAGTGGAGATAATCCCCTTAAATTTGTGCTGTAAGGTAGAAACCCATCATGGATATTGTTGGAGTCATCAATTGTATTTCCTTCGAGATAAGCACCACCTAGACGTGCTTTAACTTTTATTTTTCTTTGTTTTACATTCTAAAATGCTGTAAAAGACGAGTTGTATACAGCTTACCTGTCATAATATTTAACAGCTCAACAAGGTTATCTTTCACGGTGCTAAGTGAAGAGTGTTTAGATCTGTGTAATGTTGCACGTGTTATATGTGTTGAGCGCAGAGGAATATATTATGTGTGAAAATCTGGCAGTGTTACTATGTTGCTGTACAGGATTTGGTCAATTGACTGACACATTAGCTTTGAAAAAGGAAAGATTCAATTTTCTGTTCCTGTCACTTGATGAAACCAGTTTTGATTTGCACTAACTGCTGGGGTAACTGATCTGAAACAATGTGACAAAGCATTTGTCAGTTTGAAAATGTGTGTGGGATTTAAGCAATTGTGCAATGAGTGTGTTGTCTGCAGGTCATTAACAAGAGAAGCCTGTGTTCCAATTGGGCTCATTCCTCCCTAATTACTGGGGAATGTTCCCCACTAGTCCCATAAAAACCCCTCTCTGTCATCCCAAATGACTGCACTTGGAGTGTTTCCTGTCCTTTGTTAAAAAATGTTTATTTAAAACAAAAAATGCTGGCTGGACCGAAAAGGAGGTGTAAGCTAACCATGAACTGAAAACAATGGAATTTTATGGGTCCCCAATGGTTACGTTTTTGCAAAACATAGACATGAATTCTTGTTTGCTGCTTCAAAGAATAGGAATGTTAGGATGTATTATGTCTTTACATCTCAGACTTTTTTTGTGACATTTTTTTATAGTTTTTATCACTATGTTGAAAAATCTAGCCTTTTACTGGGAAAGAATCCAAAAGTGTACATATGTAAAATAAATCTTCCATTAGCATTTTCAAGAGTAAAGATACCGAGAATCCTATTTTATGACTTAGGTCAAGGTTTTGTTTGTTTTTGTTGTTGTTTTTTGTTCAGTTTCAGCTTAGGAGCCAAAATATATCAGGAAATGACACATTGGATCCCAATTATCCTCCATAGCATCTGAGTTGCAGTCAACACAAACACCTGAAAACTGAAATTCCTTAGTAACAGGCCATCCAGACTCTTAGCTTTACAGTTTCAGCTAAAGGTGACTAATGGATTGGAAAGGATATGCAACAATGTGCATATACCCTGTTTTTTATTTTCTGAAACTGTAGTAGAGATAGACCAAAATGCAAACTAATTAAAGTTAAGTTTTATTTCTTGTCTTGTAAGTCAAATTAAAAAGCAAATGTATTTCTAGCAAAATGAACAATTATTATTATTATTTTTATTATTATTATTATTAGTAGTAGTAGTAGTAGTATTCGTATTATTAGTTGTTGTAGTATTAGTATTATTATTATTGGGTGAAAAGTTTGATCAAATAAAGCAGAAAATGAAACTTGTTAGACGAAGTCATAAACAATACATACCTCAACATTTAAGCTCCACTATTCAACCCTATAATGTTAAAGCGCAGTATTTTTTTCTTATTTTTGTTTCATTATTTAATCAGTAGGACAAGATTCCATTTTGTGAATTTTGACCAATATCTACTGTTTTTTAGATGTCAGTGGTTTGGCTACCTGGAACCACGATTGCTGCTGTCACACCATTTCCTATCTTGCCACTTAGTTTGGGGTATCTAAAACTGCTTTTTACGTAGGTCTAAATGTGAAGAAATTAAGCTAATTTTGTATAACATTAAGTCACATTATGTATTATTGACAACACTGTTTTGTCTGGTGCACACACTGTAACGGAGGAGGCGAAACATACTGTGCACTACTGTGCCAGGACAGACTACAGGTACATCTCAAAAAATTAGAATTTCATGAAAAAGTTCAGTATTTTTTGCCATTTATTTCATAAAGTGAGGCTTGAAATAGTTTACTCTATGTGTAATGAATCTATATATGCAAAGTAGACCTATATAATATGAGTTTCACTTCCAGAAATGAATGACAAAAATACTGAACATTTTGTTATATTTCATTTTTTTGAGACATATCTGTCAGTTAACTTTGCTTTGAATTATTGTTGTTGTTTTCTTTTATTAGTTTTTCCATTCATTAGGGATTGCCTCACTACCAGGGTATGGAAGTTTAACAATCTATGTACAGTTTTGGAGTGCCCCAATTGATCAAATAATTTGTTTCTGATTTAATCAGAAATTGGGTCATGCTGCCCATTCAAACCATTTGCATTTTAAGATCACCGAATCTTTTGCAACATCTATTCAGCACTTACACTAATTTCATATTAATTTACCATTTGTGTAATAAATGTGGGGTTTCAAAGTTGTGACCTTCATTGCACTGACTTTTTTAACATGCCCAAAAACATTCATTGTGGCCTGGCTTAACTCGAGATCCAATTGCTTACGCTACACTGTCCGATATGTAGAAAAACAATGTTGGAGCATTTTTTTTAAATCACATTTTATCTTCATAGGTCATTGAAACAAAAGGCAGATATGCGTAATCCATTAGGTTCCAGGAAAAAAAAATTTAAAGGCATGCGGGAAAACCTTTTCCCTTTTAAAGCTAACAAAAAAAAGTGCCCTTTTTCCCAGTAATTATATTTTTCCCCTTATTTATTTTTTACCTTTTTACTGGTGTCTTTTCCCTTTTATTTCTCTAGGGAAGTTTATAAAAAAGATTCTGGCTCCTTAAGACGGGTCAAGTTCATGCACCTTGTCCTCCACTCTCTTTTGTTCTTCTCTTTTTGGACAACATGGTTCCAGGTTTACCATTAATTTTAAAAAGTTTTTGTTTTTTTTGGGCTTTCACAAAATCATTTTGGGACAAAAAGTTGTTTGTCTACCCTTCAAACTTTTTGCTACCGGTTTTTTCCCACCCTTTAAACCCAGTTGTTCACAAATATGCTACTTAATTCACCTATCTTCTGTTTTTTGTTACAATTCAAGTATATACCTTAGTTTTGAATTTTCCCTACTTTAAATTTTTCCTACAATCAATTACCTTTTTTATTTTTCCCATTTTCACTATACCTCTTAGCTTTTCCTGTGGCCTTGATAGCTGTACAGAAGACCCATTTCGAAGGAAAACAAAAAAGCTTTTTTTGTCCCGCTCTCATATTTTAAATTTTAAAAAATGCCAGTAAGTAACTAAAGTTGCAGATGAAACTTAGAAATTTTCCCCTTTTATGCCCTTCACTTAAATTTTGCTTGGGTAGTAAAAGACTGAAAGAGTGAGCTCTTTAAAGAACAAAAAAGTGTCGACAATCATCCAAGGCATTTAAGTTGACTGAGCCAGTTTAATTTCACTCCACCTTCATTATGTGCCTGATGCTACTAAAGCACTGCCGTATCGTTATCTCCCTCTTTTGTTTCTGCACTTTTTGAAAAGACATTTGCCGTTGTTTATTTTCCACAAGAAGGCGCTTATGCTAATGCGACCTCTTCTACAGACGATTTGCTGTCAATTTAAACAGCGTTTTTAAAGGCCGTCGGGCCCTCCCAAACATGTGGAAGGAAAAGGCCCCACAGTGGGGGGGGGAAAAATTTTAGGCTGTTTGCTTTAAACCCCATTTAAATCCCTTTTAATAGATACATTTTAGCCCCTATACATTCCCAAAAATGACCCTTTTTTTTCCTTAACAACATTTTAGAATTGGGGAGATTTTTGAATCCAAAAAATGAAAATAGTTAGATAAACAAGAGTGTATGGCAAGCTGTTAAAGAGGGGGTGAAGTCCTCAACAGTAGAAAATAAAATCACATTTGTAGTTAATGCAGTTTTAATTTACAATCTGCTGTTATGTAAAGGGTGAGATTTTTTTTAATAAAAAACAGTCTTGAAGTGATGTCATAAAACATACACAGCCTGAAACAGTCTGCTTTCAATGAATTGACATTCACATAGAAAAATAGAACAATATCACAAATATCTCTAGTGGATTTAACTACCGAGATGTGTCACGAAAAAATAAAATAAACGATATGATGGAGAACAGGTTGCTTAGGCAGGATTTTATTGCTACTGATTTTATTGCTATTGAGTCTCTGCTCAAATGACAAATGTCATAAAATGCAAAATGTTGATGTTGGCTAAATGAATGGTACTTTGACTTGTCTATGGCTGAAAATAAAAAACAACAGTGACATTATTTTATGAACACACACTGCCTTGAACAATTTTACACTGTCATGTTACAGCCACAAGCTTCATTGTATTTTGTTTGGATTTTACAACCAAAATTCCCTTGAAGTTGAGATGTTGTGTAAAATGTAAATAAAAACAGAATACAATTATTTGCATATCCTTTTCAACCTATATGCAATTAAATACGCTGCAAAGACAAGATATTAAATGTTTGAACGGATAAACTTTCTTTTTTTGGCAATATTCACTCATCTTGAATTTGATGTTTGTAAGACGTTCCAAAAAGGTTGGGATAGGGGTATGTTTACCACTGTGCTACATCACCTTTCATTTTAACAACACTCAATAAGCGTTTGGGAACTGAGGACACTAATTGTTGAAGCTTTATAGGTGGAATTCTTTCCCATTCTTGCTTAATGTACAACTTCAGTTGCTCAACAGTTCGAGGATTATAATGTGCCAAACATTTTCAATGGGAGACAGGTCTGGACTGTAGGCAGGTCAGTCTAGTACCCGCACTCTTTTACTATAAAGCCACGCTGTTGTAACCCTTGAAGAATGTGGCTTGGCATCGCCTTGCTGAAATAAGCAGGGGAAAAAGACGTTGCTTGGATGGCACCATATGTTGCTCCAAAACCTGCATGTACCTTTCAGCATTAATGGTGCCTTCACAGATGTGCAAGTTAGCCATGCCATGGGCATTAACACACCCCTATACCATCACAGATGGTGGATTTTGAACTTTGAACTGATAACAATCTTGATGGTCCCTTTCCTGTTTGGTCTGGAGGACACGACGTCCATGACTTTAAAAACAATTTGAAATCTGGACTCATCAGACCACAGTACACTTTTCTGTCAGTTCATCTCAGATGAGCTCAGGCCCAGAGAAGTCGGTGGCATTTCTGGGTGTTGTTGATATATGGCTTTCACTTTGCAAGGTAGAATTTTAACAAGCACTAGATGTAGTGATGAACCGTGTTAACAAAGATTTGTTTTTTGAAGTGTTCCGGAGACCACGTGGTAAGATCTGTTATAGAATGATTTTATTTTTAATGCAGTGCCTCCTGAGGGTTCAAAGGTCATGGGGCATTCAAGGTTGGTCTTCGGCCTTTCCACTTCTCCAGATTCATTGAATCTTTTGATGATATTATGGACTGTAGATGATGAGGTCCCTACATTTCTTGCAATTGTACATTGAAAAACTTTGTTCTGTTAGACTATTTGCTTACACAGTTGCTCTCACAGTGCTGAACCTCGCCCCATCCTTGCTTGTGAACAACTGAACACCTTTTGGGGATGCTCCTTTTATACCCAATCATGACACTCACTTGGAAACGCGTGAGTGTCATGACTGATTGATTTTTACCATTCTTCAAGTTTCCCAGTGTTTTGTTGCCCCTGTCCCATTTTTATTTGGAATGTGGTGCAAGAATCAAATTGAAAATGAGTGAATATTTGTAAAAAAAAAAAAAAAAAAAAAGAAGAAAATTAATCAGTTTGAAGATCAAAATATCTTGTCTTTGTGGTGTGTGCAAGGTTGAACAGGATTTACAAATCTGTATTGTGTTTTTATTCAGGTTTAAAAAAATGTCCAATCTTAATTGGAACTGGGGTTGTATACAATGGATGCCACAGGGTAGTGCATTTGAAAGTGCATCTTTGTGTCATTATACTGTAGCACATTACAGATTCCAAAGAGGTCTAGCATCAGCGATCAACCAATCACAACACTCTTTCTAATCTTTGTAGAGGGTCAAAGGATAAGGGTCAGATAAAAAACTGATATTATGCTCACAATTTCAGATATGAAGAACCATAAAATGTCAGATGTTATGTACCAGTGTAGCTAAAATATAATATTAGCCATTTTCACTAAATACATGTCAACTCTGCACTACAAGAGCAAGGAACACACCTGACAGGTCAGGAATAAAGTCGTGGAGGGGTTTGAAGCAGGGTTAGATTGTAAAACAGATCCCAAGCTTTGAGCTTTGAGTGCCCAATGAGCACTGCCCAATCTATTACCCAAAATGGAAAGGGAATCAAACTACAACAGCTACAACCGGCCTACCAAAATATGGCTACAAACTCATGTAGGGAATGCAGATAACATGTGGATGGTGTTCTGATCAGAGGACACCAAAAGTGAACTTTGTGACCTACATGTGTAGCAGAAAACTTTCAATACACATCACCCCAAGCACACCATACCTACATTAAACATGGTGGCGGCAGCATCATGCTGTGGGGATGATTTTCTTTAGACAGAGAAGCTAGTTAGAGTTGATGAATTGATTATGGTTGAAACATGAGAACATTTTGAAAAAGTTCAAAAAGTGTGAATAATTATGCAAGGCTTTGTCTATGCATTTAAAATTAATATATGTGTCAGGGTCCTTTTTTACCATCTATAAGATGTTTACATCTGTTATCTGTCAGATCTGTCATAATTAAAGGAAAAAAGAAGTTCAACTGCTTTCTTGAAACTGAGTCAGTTTGAAACAAACTAAAGTTTTGAATAAAAAATTTCACTTTATTCACTTATTTTCTGGGTATATTTTTTAAAGGTGAGATGCCAAGAGTGTAATAGTCAGCAATAGAAATCCCCTTATTGGATGTTTTTTCACCATATTTCTTTATGAATTTTGTTTATATATATAGTAAGATAGATAGTAAGGTTGCATTCTTCATGTGAGCACTGTAGTAAAATCTAACCATCATTACCAACCTTTAAACTGTGATACTTGTTGCCCTACATGTCGCTCTGCTAGGAACATTTTTCTCTGGTAAATGCTCTAGGGCCCATAAGACAACAATAAGATTTACTGCTGTTTCCGAATGTTAGAGATAGCCAGTCAGGGCATTGTTTCAGCAGTCCAGCTCAGACTACATAAACAAATCTTTACTGTCCACCCTTAAGCCAGTTATAGGCTGCATTTTGTCTCTAAAGTAAGATTTAGAGTAAAAGCGGGCTCTCTGTTTGAGTTAACTGATGGCTTTTGAGAGGTTTACTACTCTGTTAGTTCATTCTGCCCAGCGCTCTGTCTGTCCTGCTATAAACACTGCTATAAAGGGATCAGTGAGGCTGGCCTCTGTAAAGTTCATAAAAAGATCCATGTCTCCGATAATGTCACTGATACAGAGTAAGAAACATTCACCCTTGAATTCCCCCATCTAGCACTGGGTTAGATCAAATCTGGCTCTCACTCCCTTCTCTTCTTTGTGTTTTCATCTTCAGTTCAATGTCAGGTTGTAAATTTGCTTTTTATCTTTTATAAACACTTCCTGTCTCTTTTTATCTGACAATTGGAGCTACAAATTGGAGGTTATACTTAAGTGTTTTGCAAAATCAGAAGTATTTAGGATTACTGACTTGGGAAGACAAAGGCCCTATTACACCATTGTATCAGTGGATGCATAGTAAGTTCACAGTTCACAAATTACAAAAGCACATTCCTGGTGCTCAATATGCAGTGAAGTTAGCCAACAGCCGTTGAGTTTAGGACTCGGTGTGGATAATTTAATTAGATGATCAAGACAGAGCACAAACAGAGGATTCTTCTGCTGTAGGGTTAGAAAGAGTCACTTTTGTTTATCGCTTTCTCTAAAATAAAATGTGATTTTTATAATGAAAATTTTATATGTAGGCTTAGTTACATTTCCCGTTTACAGATTTCTTTCTTTGAACTTTTGGTTTCTTTGGTTTTGTCACATGTTTCAGAACACGTTTTAATATTCTGTTACTCTTCATCAATGCCATTTTTGCTTAGCTTTCCTATTGTTGAATCCTGAAAAAAATATACAATAATTCATTTCAACAATACTTTATTAATCCTAAAGGGAAATTAAATTCTGTTGTAACTCATAATAAACAAATTAATATCAAGAATTGCTGTAGATTGTGATGCCTATGGACAGGCAGGATCTCCTGTAGCAGTCAGTATTACAGTGGATCTGAAAAATGCTCTGACTGACAACATTTTGTTGTTGAATGACAATCTCACAAAGAGGATGCTCAGGGTTATCCACAGTGTTGCCAGGTGTACGATAATTATCGTATATGTACGATAATTTTGCTCTCTGTACGATGTACGAGCAATATTCCTAAAAAAGGCCAAATGTACGATAATTTGACCATTCCGTGAATGTGTGGTTTTAATCAGTTGTCATCAGCCTATCGCCAAAGTCTGTTGGAGTTTTTTTGTGAATCCTGAAGGAATCTGTGTCCGGATTCGGAAATTCCAGCCAATCGTGCTTTTCTAAATGTGACCTATGAGTGATGTGTATGCGTTGGCCTCAGAACAACGGCCATGATTGGGCTGAATAGTCCACTGCGCCCGCCCATGATTGAGGAAAAGAAAAAAAAAAAAAAAAAGAAGAAGAAGCAGAGCCCGGCACTGTGGGGCTGCAGCTGTTGATAAATCCATTCCGTAATGATGCCACAAAGCTGCGAGTACCTGTTAGACGCTATTCAACACATCAACAGACTTGTTATTTTGGTTATGACAAGTGTTCGATAATTTCCCTCAAAATACGATAAATTTATGTCTCTAGTACGATAATCCTACATTTCTCACCTGGTAACACTGGTTATTCATAAGGTTCTTTATTTTATATAAAATTCCTCTTTGCACAATCATCCTCAGAGGTTCCAAAGCATTTCCCAGAAGAGAGCCAGCCTCCTTGAACCTTTTTTTAGTCTGGCTCTGATGCTGCTACCCCAACAGATATAGATTGCACTCTCCACAACACACTAATAGAAGATATGCAGCATCTTGCTGCAAACATTGAAGGAAAAAAACTTCCTGAATAAGTACAGCCTGCTCTGTCTATTCTTCTCGATGGCTTTCACTGTTGCGTCTCCAGTTTAGTCTGTTGTCCAGATGAACACCAAGGTATTTACACTCCTCCACCATCTCTACTTCTTCTCCCATGATGGAAATAGTGTTTGACCTATTCCTGTCTCTCTTGAAATTTACAATCATCTCCTTTTTTTATGTTCACGTTCAAGAGAAGATGATAGTTCCTACACCATGGAACAAAGCAGTCCACCAGCTCTCTGTACTCAGATTCTTGTCCATCTCTGATACACCGGACAACAGCAGAGTCATCTGAGTATTTCTGCAGGTGACAGGTGTCTGTCTCGTTCTGGAGGTCTGAGTTGTGTAGAGAGAAAAGGAGTGGTGGGAGTACAGTCCCCTGTGCTGCTTCTGTACTTGCTGACTACCTGGTAGACACACAACCCTTCAGTTTTACAAACTGTGGTCTGTTAGTCTGGTAGTCTTTAATCCAGGCGATTGTTGAGGGCCCCACCCCCCCCCCCCC